>MU389576.1:0-17774 GCA_022578775.1 Xylaria venustula | reverse complement strand
AATAATTTTTTAAAATAATTATATAAAAATATTTTTAACGATTTTAATATAATTTTTATTTAACGTTTATAATAATTTTTTTAGTTATTATTTAATACGATTTTAATATAAAAAGCTTTAATTATAGCACGCTTATATAAATTTAAAATTTGTTATATTTTAAATTGTTATTTAATTAATGTTTAAAACAATTAAAAAAATTACTATAGTTTTAATAAAATAACTAGATTTAACACCTGCGATAATGCAATATTTATTTAAGAAATTAGAAAAAAAAATTTAATAACTAAAATATTAAAACGGATAATTTAAAAACTAATTAATTAATATTTTTAAATTTAAGTTTTTTAAGCCGATTAAATTAAAAAAGTTTAATAGCTCGCAAAATTAGTTAAAAAAAATTTTAACTTAGGTTAAAATATATTTGCAATATTACAAATTAAATTTTATTACGGACGCAAAAAAAGTAATAATTATAGCAAAATATTTTATAAATAACCCGTTAAAATAATTTTAATTTATTATAAACAATTATTTAAAAAATATTAATAAAAAAAATTGCTGCACTGCAATTAACAATATTTTTAATAAATATAAAAAGTTTAAAAAAGCTATAATTAATATATATAAAAACTTAAAAAAATTAAACAAGCTAAACAAAAGCTAATAGCTTTAATTTAAATTAAAGCAGCATATAAATATGCAATAAAGTTTTATAAACAATATGTAAAAATTAAATAAGCTAACAATAATGCAATAATAACGATTTTTTTTAACGAACTTAAAATTAAAGTTTAAAACAAATTGTACTAAAATAAAAAAAAAGCGATTAAAAAAAATTTATTGCAAAAGCAATTAAAATTAACAATTGTTTATACAAGTAATAATTTTAAAAATTTTAACAAAATTAAAACAATTAAATATTAAACATAAAAAAAAAAGCATAAAAATTAACGGTAACTAAAATTTATTTAAAATTAATAAAGCTTAATATAATTGTTAAAAAATAAAATTTAAACAAAATTAAATGTTATAATTATAATTAAAAAAAATATAATATTAAAAACTGCAAAAAACTTAAAAAATAATAAAAGCTAAAAAAACTTAAGCAAATTTTTGCAATAATAATTGCAATATTATAAATTAGCAATTAATAAAGCTTAAATTAATAATAATATATTAAAAGCATACCAAGCTATAATACATGCAAAAAAAAAAACAAATGTATTTAATATATTTAACAATAAAGCAATTAAAACAAACAAAATAAAACAAATATATTTGCAATAAAATTAATTGCGATAAATATAATAACTATGCAAAATAAATAAACGCAAAAAAAAATAACAATTATAAAAAACTAAAATTGGTTAAAAATGTTATAAAAATTAACAAAATATTTATAATTTTGCAAAACAAAAAATTAATTAAAAACCCAAATTAATTTAAAAGTAACAAATGTTGAAAAAAATAAAATTATATATATTAACAATATAATTATTAAACTAAATAAAAATAAATAAAAAATACGGTAGCAAAATTTATATAAAAAAATATATTTAGCATAAAAAATCGATAAAACACAAGCGCTAAATATAAAAAGCAAAAAATATAAATGCAAATATTTTTAAAATTATATTTAATTATAAAATATAAACATTTTTAAAAAATATATAAATATATAATAATATTTTTATTATAAAAGCCGGAATAAATATTAGTAAAATTTTAAGCGAAATAAAACGGCTAATTACTAAAAAATATTATTATAATAAAACTATACAACATAAAAAACCAAAAAAATTATAACTAAAAAACAAGCGATATAAAAATATTTTTTAAATAAACTGTATATTTTATTAGTGTTTAACGCACATTTAAAAAAATTTTAAATATATATAGCTTTTAAAACAAATAAATAATAACGCACTATAGCAACTTTATTATAAAAATAACATAAAAAAATAATAATTATTTATTAAAATTAAAACAGGTTTATAATATTTAAAATAAATTTATAATAGCAAATAAAATATATATTATAAATTATAAACTAAAAATAATACTATAATAATATATATAGAATATATGTTTAAGCAAAATTTATAAAGTAATAAAAACTTAAAAAACGCGCGATATAAATTAAATAAAATTAATTTACGTTTAAAAAAAAACAAATTATTAAAACAAATTTAGGTTAACAAAATAAATAATTTTAAAATATTATAACAATAAAATTATAATTATATAATTTTTAATATTAATTAAAATAATTAAAGATTAATAATAAATAAATAAAATGCAAATATAAATAAAAACAATTAAAAAATTAAAAACTAACTGAATATAATTATATTAAATTAACAATTAATTTAAAAGCTAAAAATGCTTTATATTATAATAACTAGCAAAAATAAATATATTAAAATTAATTTAATATATTAAAAAAATAAACTATAAGCATTTATAAATATAAAAGCTTAAGCAAGTTTTATTTTTTTATAAATTAATAAGCGGTTAAATATATTAATAAAATTTAAAAACAATTTTTATTTATTTATAACCGTTAATAAAAGTTTAATTATATATAATAACAAAATAATGTTAAAAAAAATTGCAGCATTTTTATTATTATTTTAAAACACAAAAAAAAATTTATATTTAATATTACAAAAATATTTAGGTATAATATTATTTTAAAAATATTTTGGTTATAAAAAAGCATTTTTAAAATAAACTAAAAAATTAGCTAATTTTAGTAAAATATATTAAAAAAAATTTAATTTTTAAAAAGTTTTTAATATAAGCTTTAAATAATTTTAAAAAAGAATTTATGCAAATATATATTATAATTAAAAATTTTAAGGCGATATTTAACAGCAAAATATTATTAAAATATAAAAATTACGGCAATATATTTAATAAAATTTATAATTATTTATTTAAGCACGGAATATAAAATTGTTAAATTTTATTTAAAAAAAAAGCAGTGTTAAAAAATTTTTTATTGCATTATATAAATTAAAAATAGCTATAAAAATTTAATAAATATATCGAAAAAAATCTAGCAAAAAAATTTATACGGCATTTAATATTATTAGCACGATTACCGGTGCTATAAATGCTAAAAAAATTTAAAAAAACGGCAAATAACGATAAAAATTTTATATAAACTATAAAAATATAAATTTTAAAACAGTTAAATTTATAAAACTATTGTTTAAAATTAATAATATAAAAAACAAATTAATGCAAATAAAATAATTTATAACGTTTAATTTATTTAACGTATATTACCAAACAAAAATAGCGCTAAATAATAATTAAAAAATTATTTAAATATTTAATAATATTATTTAAATTTATTAATATATTAATAATATTTTTAATATAAATTATAAAAATAGTACGAAAATTTATCGATATATTTATAATAATATATTTAAACAATATATTAATATATTTAAAAACATTTAAAAAATACCGAAAATATATAAAAAAAATATTTAAAGCATTGCAAAATGCAAAATTTAAAGTAAACTTTAAAAAAAGCAAATTTTATATGCAAAAAGTTAATTTTCTTTAAATTTACAATAACTTTAAAAAAAATATAAATTTAAAAATTTAAAATTTTAGCAATAAAAAATTAACTTATATTTAAATTAATAAATAAATTTTTATATTAATAAAATTTACAAATTATATTTAAAAATTTATTAAAAATTTTAATAAATATATAAAATTTTTTATAAATTTAATAAAAAAAAATTTAATTTTTAAATAAAAAAACAAAAAATAAAAGTTTTTTAATAAAATTAAATTTTTAATTGTAAGCAATTCGGTTTTAAAATTATTTAACTTTAATAAAAAATTTAAAATAAAAATTAATGTTTATAAAGCAGCAATAAATAAATAACTAAGTTAACAAAACAACAACAAAAAATTATATCCGGTAGCTTTTTTTGTGAAAAAATTTTTAAAACTAGTAATATAATATATATTGCTAAATAAAAAGCTTATAATTATTATTTAAACATTTAAAAAATAAAAATACTATTTATATAAATTAAAAAAACTAATAATAATATATTTTAATTATAAAAATTTTGCGATATTTATAATATTAAAAATATTAAACAAACAAGAAATTAAATAAGCAAAGTTTTTTTTGCAATTTAATTTTATTATTGTTTATATTAAAAAAAAATGTTAAAATAAATATTTTAAGCTAACAAAGCAATTATTAAAAAAAAAAAAAAAAGCTAAATATTTTTTAAAAAAACAAAATAAAAATTAATAATATTAATTATAACGCAAATAAATTGAAAATTATTGAAACAAAAAATATTAGCATTTATTACGATTAAATATTATTACAATAATATTAATTAATTTAATGCAAAAAAACTAAAGTATAACAATATTATAAATTTATTATATTATAAAAATAAAGTATAAATATTATTAAAGTTAAAAAAAAAGTTTGTTAAATTAGCTTATAAACATTTATTTGCGGAATATTAAAAAGTGTTTAAAATTATTTAAAAAATTAAAAACTAAATATTTTATTAAAAAAAAATAAAAAATATAATTAAAAAAATATTAACTAAATATAATTTGTATAAAAAAAGCAAAGCATTATAACACAAGCTATATAAATTATTATAATTTAAAAAAATATTTAATAAAGCTTAAAAATTTATTGCGTTTAATTTTTTTATTAAACTGCTTAAATTAAAAAACCTAATAACAAAAATATTATATAATTTAATATTAATTATTATAAAAAAACTTATAAAATATAAATATTTTATATTATATTTAAAATTAAATACGGCAAAAAATTTAGCTTAAATAATAACACAATATATTTTTAACAAATATAAAACTTTTAAAAAAATAATTATAAATAAAAAACAATTATAATTTTTAAATTTTATTAATTATTAATACAAACGTTAAAAATTAAATATTATATATTTATAGTTTATTATTTATAAATAAATAAACAAATAAAACAATTAAAATAAATTTTAAAGCAGTATTTTTGTTATTATATTAATAAATAGCAAAATAACTAGGTTAAGCTATTGCTAAAAACAAAATATATATACAATAGTTTTAACAATAAATTAATAAAAATATTATTATTTTAAGCAAACTATAAATTTAACCCGAAAAAATTTAAAACAACAATTTAAAAAATTTTTGCATTTAATGCAAAAATACGGGCAAAAAAAATTATTAACTTATAATAAAAATTATAAAATAAATTAATACTTTTATAAAATCGCATAAAAATATTTTATAATAAGCATAAATTATTAAAGCTAATTTTAAAAATAAAATAAAATGTATATTTTAAGGCGCAATATTACAACTAAGCAATTAAGCAATAAATTTAACTTTAAATAAATTAAACTTTTTAAAATTAAAAAAAATTATTTTAAAAATAAATTATTAACTTAAATTATTTAAAAAAGCTAAAATATAATCGATATTTTATATTTTTTTGTTAAAATTAATACTTAAAAACGTTAAACTTTAAATAAAATTAAAAGTTAAATTAAATAAAAATATATATAATATTAAAAAAATATTAAATTTATATTAAAATAAAAAAATTTACAAATATTTAGTTAAATAAAAAAGGTATTTATATAAAAAAATTATATAAAAACTTAAAAAAAATTTAAAAAATGTAATAAAAATAATTAATTAATTTTATTAACGATATTTTAACCGATTAACGCTAAAAAAGCAGGGTTAACTAAAAAAAAAAAGTCGAAAATATTTTAGTTTATAAAAGTAAAATTGCTATAGCAGGAAAAAAACAAGTATATTTATCGAATAAATATTTTTGTTTAGTTTTTAATCGTTTAAATTTTTTTTTTGCTTTAATATTTTTAATATTATAATAAATTATTTTAATTTTATATTTTTTAAAAAAATGTTTTTGTTTTTACAAGCAAACAAAGCAATTTTTTAAAATATAAAATTATTTTTCCGCTTTTTTTTTTAGCTTATTTTAGCTTGTTTTTTTTAGCAAACAATTTTTTATATTTATAAAATAAAAAGCTAAAAATATTGTAAAAACAGTAAGCTTTAATATATAATTAACATTTTTTAAAACTTAAAATTATACAATATAAAGTTTGCTTTAAAATATAATAAAAACAAAAAAAAATATAGTAAAGTTTATATAAACAATTAAATTAATGCGAGCTAAAGCGCTAAAACGTTAACGTGTTACAAAAATACGTGTTAATACAAAAGTAGCTTAAAAAAATATTGGCTTAATTTTTTTTTCTAATTATTTTTTCCATTTAATTTTTTTTATCACGTAATTTAAGCTTACCAGCTTACGGTAATTTAAGCTTACCAGTTTACGGTAATTTAAGCTCACCAGCTTGCGGTAATCTAGGCTTACCAACTCGCGGTAATCCAAGCGATTATTATATTTTCTATGTTTATATAGTTGTGCATTTTTTTATATTTAATTATTTATTTGTTTTTGCTTTTTAGCTATTAATTTAAAATCGCTAAGCATTAATATATTTATTACTTTAATATTTAGTAATATTTTTATTGCATAGTAATAAAAATATAATAAATTTTTTTAACGAACATTTGTTAATTTTTATATTGTTATTTGCAAATTAAAAACCTCCGACAAATTTATTATATTATTGTATAATAAATTTATTACATTTTAATAACTTTTTAATTAATAAAAATTAATATTAAAATAAATACCGGTATTAAAAAACAAAACTAAAAAAAGCATTAAAAAATATACTTTATTAATATATAAAAATAAATAAAAATAGGCTAAAAACTTTAAATTTTTTTAAAAAAATAAAAATAAATTAATTAATTAAATTATAAGCTTAAAAATACGAAATTAAACTTAAAAAAAAACAATTAAAAATATAATTATGATATAAATTAAAAACAGCAGTAAAATACACTTAAGCAATAAAAATAAAATTTAAAAAACTTTAAATAATTTTATAAACAAAAAAAAACATTAATATTTAAACTATTTATACCAGCATTGTTAATTTTAAAGCTTATAATATTTTTTTTTTTTTAATATTTAAAGTTATTACACCTGTTTTACCGCTATTTTTTTTATAAATTACTTTAAAAACATTAATTATATCGTTAGCAAGTTAGAATATAATTTTGCTAATAATATAAAAATTTTTAGCAATATTACAAACTAGCTAAACTATATAAAAATTATTTATAACTATAGTAATTATGCTATTAATTTTAAAGCTAGTAATTTAACAGCTAGCATTTTAAACATTTAAACTAACTATAGCAAACATGTTAACACTAAAAAAAGCTATATAAATAACTTAAAAAAACAATAGTATATTATTTTTATTATTTTTACTATTATTAAAATTAATTATAATATTAAAACTATTAAATATAAAAAAATTTAAGTGTATAATTTTTAAACTATATAATAAAGTTATAAATATAAATATATTTTAAATTTATGCGCAATTTTATTTAAAATAATATTTATTTTTAATTATAAAAAATAACCAAAAAATAATAGCTATATTGCAATTTTTAGCAAAAAAAATATTTAAATAGTTTAAATTAATCTTTAAAAATTTTTTAAAAATTAATAGTAAAAAAAACCTTAAAAAAAAACAAAAATTTTTTTCGCGAATTATAACAAATTTAAAAAACAAATAAAAATATTATTTAAAAATATTAAAAAAATAAAATATATTAAAAAGCAGCTACACTAATTTAAGCAAAAAATATAAACATTAAAATATATTATAAAATTTAAACAATTAGCAACAATTTTAAAATTACTAAAATTAACTTTATTTTATTTATTTTATAAAAAATTTAAAACATAAATATAAAATAAATTATTTAAAATAAATAAACTAAATAAATTTAAAAAATATATTGATATAATAATTATAATTAATAAAAAAATTTTTAATTAATACTTTAAAAAAATTTTTTTTTAAAAAAAACTAAAAGTTTTTAAAACAGCAAAAAGCAAAAAATAAACAAAATAAGCATAATTTAATAGCAATTCTTTAAAAATATATTATAGGTTAAATATTTTAATTATAGCAAAAAAAATTTTTTTTAAAAAAAATTGCCGGTTTAATAAAAAACTAAACAGTTAAAAAAAATACTAAAAAAAAAAAATTTTTTAGCTTAAAAAAAAAGCAAAAATTATAGCGGTTTAAAGCAATAATAAATAACCAAAAAGCAAAAACAAAAAAAGCCTTTTTAAAAGCTAAATATAATATCGCAATTATTTATTAAAACAATAATTTTATATTAAAACAAAATAAATATTTTATTTATAACAGTTTAAAAAATAAAACATATAAATTTTATTTAAAATTGCGTTAATTATTAAAATAAATTAAGCAAAAATATATTTATTATAAAAATAAAAACTGCACATTATATTTAAAAAAAGCTATTTTTATATTGCGTTAAAATAAAGCTATTTATAAATTTTTATATTAATTATTTTGTAAAAAATATAATTATTTATAGCATTAATAAATAAAAAATAACGTTAAATTTAATTTAGCAAACAATTTAAACAAAAATACCAAAAAAAAAAAAGCTTATATAATTATAACAAAATTTTTTTTTATAAAATATTGCTAAAAATATGCTTAATATATATAAACATTAATTAAAGCAAAAAAGCTATAGCGCTAAAATATATATATTATATAATAATTATTTATAAATTATATAAACAAACGTTTATATTTTTATTAAAGCATAAATAAAAAGTCGGTAAATATAAACTGTATTATTATATTTATAATGCTTTAAAAAATTTAAAAAATAATTTATAAATATGCAAAAAACATTTTTATATTTAAATTAATTAAAAAATAACTATTTATAAATATTTATGCTATATAAAAACTTATTATAAAATTTATTAAAAAAGTATAAAATTATAAAAAATATTATTTATAAAAAATTTAAAAAATAAAAATAAAAACAAAAAATTATTTATAAATAATTTAAAACTATTAAAGCAAAAGTTTTAAAATATATTATATTTAATTAAAAAAAAAAATAGTACTAATGCATAAATAATTATTGTAAAAAATATGCAGTTAAAAAAACAAAAGCTTAAAAATTTATTAAACTTAAAAAACGAAAATTAAAAAATAAATTAAATTTTTGTTAAAAAAGCAATAAATAATTATAAAAATTAAAATTTTATAAAAAATTTAATATAAAAAAAAACTAACTAAAAATTCCGATTAAAATTAATAAAAAACGGTATAGTATATTAATTAATTTTAAAATATAAATTAACGTTATATTTTTTAAAATTACAAAACAAAATTAAATTTTTTAAAAATATAAAACAAAATTTTATAAAATTATTACGTTTAATAAAAGCAGTTTTAATTATAATAACAATTAAATATTTAAAAAATTAAACTTTTTATTATATTTATATAAAAATATAAAAAACAAATTATATTAAATATTGCTAACATTTTTAATTATAATATTGTTTTAAATATGTTATAATTAAAATTTAACGATTTAATTATCCGATAAAAATTTAAAAAAATTATATAAAAAAAAATAAAACAAGCAAAAATAATAAAAAAAACAACAAAATATATTACAAATAAAATTCCAAAAAAATATTTAAAATTTAAAAATTTGTTTTTAAAAAAAAAAAAATTACTAAAATATAGTTTTTAAAACTATAAAATATTTATTAAAAAAAAACAAAAATTTATTTTTTATAAAATTTATTATAAAAATTTATGAAAAATTAAAACATTATAAAAATATTTTAATAAAAATTTAGCAAAAAAGTGTTATATTTTAACGTTACAAAAAAAGCAAGGCTTTTAAAAACAGCGTATATTATATTAAAATTTAAGCATAAGAAAAAAAAAAACTATGTATAAAAGTGGTTAAAAACTACGCGTTATATATGTGTGCGGTAAGGGGTGCGCCAGGTAGCGCTAGGTGTAGTGTGTATAATGTAATGTTAGGTTAACAGGGCTTGGCTGGCCACCAACGCGTAATTACCCCCCCTTTAAAAAAATAAATGCGTCCGCGCAAACTTAAACCGAAGTTTTTAAACAATGTGCTTTTTAGCCAGTAAAAAAATAGCTTCGGGTATTTATTTTTTGTATAATTACGCGCTAAGCCTTTATTTTGTTGCGTTGTTATACCAATTTTTTTATATATTAATGTTATAATTTCCGCCTGTAATTACCGTTGATATATAAGCTCTAATTAATTTTTCTATATAATATTTACGCGTTTTTTCGTTTTGCACTCCGACGCACTTTTTTTTTTGCGGGCCGTTTTATAAACTTATTATTATTAAAGTATAATTTGTTAAATTTGTTATTTTTAGCTGCTTGCAGTTAATAATTTAGTTATATCGAAAAATTAACGGAGCTTAAGTTTTTATCGTAAAATTATTTTAGCAATATTGCATTATTTTTAAAGTTTTTAGCTAAATACCACTTATCGTTAATATCCCAGCTTTTTTAAGCGATTTAATACTATAGCTTTTTATAATATAGTTGCAATATATAAATATGCTTAACAACAAATTTTTTTTTGCTTTTTAGTTTAATTATTTTGCTGCTTAGGTTTTAAAACTTTTGTTCTGGCAATAAATCGTTAAAATATTTATATAGTCGGTCGGTATAATATCGATTAATTGCTTTTTATAAAAAAAATATTTTAAAAGTATACGTATTATTTTTTCGTTTAAAAACTTTAAATGTTTGTTATATTATTAAATAGTTTAATTTATCGGAAAAACAATTGGTTTTTTACAATTATCGTTTTTTAAGTATAAAAATATAGTTTTTTACGTTAAAATTAAGTTTTCGTTGCAATTTATTAGCTGGTGCAGTTATTTGTTTTTATATATATACCAGATTATTTTTCGCGGTTTTTATAAATTATGCTATTTTTTAAATTTTCGTTTATATGTTTTTACGCAAAGCTTGTTTTTTTGCTGGCAATTTAACTAGTTTTTATTTTACTGTTCGATTTTTTTAATTAAAGCTAAAAAGCATTAAAAAGCTTATTTTTATTTTGTAAAGCGCTATTTCGGTTAATTGGTGCGGTAGCACAGCTTGTGCATAATTTATAGCAAAAATTTTTTCCGACTAGTTATTTTAGTAATAACTAACATACGGGCAAAAACATTAGTTTAAATATTTATTTATAATTTCGGCTTGGCTAACGGTTTTATAATATTTGGCAAATGCAAGCATATATTTAATGCTTATTAATTTGCATAGCTTATTTATAAAGCTGAAAATAAATTATAATTTTTTATTAATAACGATAAATATAAATATTTTAAATATTTTAAATGGTTTTTCGTAAAATATTTTTGCTGCGTTTGCAGCCGTAGCGTATATGGTGCAAAGTACTGTTTATGCTTTTTTGCTTAGTTGGTTTACTATAATAAAAGCGTTGTTATATTTATGCTTGTTTTTAAATATTTGTTTAAAATTTATTACTAAGTAGCGCTACACTTTATTTAAAATAAATAGCAGTTATAATTTATTAAATGTTTTATTTTTTAGTATTTTAGTTAGTTTGCACTGCAAACAATTAAAAATATATATATTATAATTGTTTCTTAGTTTAAGCTACTAATATTTTTTGGCAATCAATTGTTTTGTTTTGCTTTTTTTTAGGTGTGCTGTTAATATATAGTTATAGCTTTTTCGGATTAACATTATGCATAAATTATAAGTGTTTAAAACTATTAATTTATTTTTATATATAGTAAGTTTATTTTAAATAACTTAATTTTTATCGTTTTTTTTTGTTTTTTGTTTATAAATTTTTATTTCGGGGTTGTTGCAATTTTTGCTTAAAATTTTGTTAATTAAGCGGTATGTTTTAAAAGTTTTAGCTTTTGGTGTAAGTTTTAGCTGTAAAATCGACTTTATAAAAATTTGCAATTTATATAAAATAATCGGCTACAGTTCGCATATAAACGCTAATTGCAGCTTAAATAATATTGCTTTTTTTTTTATAAAAAAAAAAAACTGGTTACCGGTTTAAACATTATAATATATTGGTAAACCTTTTTTTTTGTTTTAAAGTGCGCAGGTTTTTTTACTTACAAAATATAGCGTTTGTTACTACATTTTTTTTGCCGGGTTAATATATAATTATAAATTATATTTTGAAAACAATCTAGCTTATTTTGCTTATTGCAAATTAAAGCGTTATTTTTAGCTAAAATATATTAGTGCCTCGTAGTTAATAATAACAAAAAACGGCTTTCCGCGGAAACTAATTAGCTTTAGTCTTTATTTTTCCAAAGCTAGTTTTATAGCTAACATTTTTTTATTATAAATATTATAATTTAACTTAGCGTTATATAGCGTTTTGGAAAAAAATGCCACCGGATATTATATATCGCTATATAATTATAACAGTATATTTGCTGCTATGCTATTTAAAGCATTAGTTTTAACTTTTATAAATAAATTATAGTTAAAATATTGTAAAATAAATGCTAATGTTAATATTTTTTTTAATTTTTAAAAAAACTTTTCGCAGTTATTTGTTTATAAAAAATTTATATTTTTTTTGGTTAATTAATTTAATAGTTTAGCTATTTGTCTATAATTTTTTAAAAAAATTTTGTAAAAATTGCAAAATTTTAAAAACGATTAAACATTTTTTACTAATATAAATAACTTTTAATTTTATATTATTTTAATTTTGCTTAGGTTTACTCGAAACTTTTCCGTAATAATAATATAGCCTAAAAATTATATTTTTATAACGTAAAATTTAAATTTTTTAAGGTCGGCTTGCAAACCGGCTTTTTTTAATTTATTAAAAACTTTTTTTATATGTTTTTTATATTTTTCCAAGTTGTTAAAATAAATAAAAATATTGTTAATATATATATTGCAAAAATTGTTTAAATATTTAAACAATATATTGTTAATATACCTTTAAAACGTTGCCGGTCCGTTAATTAAGCCAAACGGTAAAACTTTATAACGATATGCTTTATAATATATCTAAAACGTTGTTAGGTTTTTTTGTTCAGGTAGCATACGTACTTTATTAAACACTTGTTGCACATCAATTTTAGTAAAAATTTTTGCTTGCAAAATATATAATAGCGTTTTTTCAATCAGAGGTAAAAAGTACCTGTTTTTTTTTGTTAAATTGTTTAGCTTTTTATAATTTACGCAAAATTGCATTTTACCGTATAGCTTTTCGACAAAAAAAATTGGTAAGGCAAAAAGCGCATCGCTTAGTTTAATAAAGCTTAAGCATAACTATTTAACAAAATAATTTTTAACTGTTTTTAGCTCGTTAAATAACATTTTATATACAAAAATAAATTTAATATCGCTTTCCGATTTTTTTTTAACAAACTTTACTTTATAGTTTATACCGGGTTTAAAAAGCAGTAATATATTAGCATTTATTTTGCTAAAAATTCTTATAATATTATAATATTTTTTAAAAATTGTTTTTAATACTTTTTGTTTTAATTTTTTATTTTTTTTTTCTAAAAACTTTTTTTTTGTTTTAAAGCGGTTAATTAACTTATCGATTTAATATATAGTAGTAATATTTACTTTATTTTCAATATTATCGCGTTTTGTCGCACGGTTAAACGCGATCGCGCTAATTAACATTACTCCAAGTAATAGCCGTTTTTTATACCATTTAGGTCCACTTTTTTATATTTTATAAAAGCCGTAAATATTAATTTTTTAAGCAGTTAATATACTTTTTTTAGTTTTTTAAATTCTTTTTTTTTTAAAAAATAACTTAAAAAGTAAAAAAAAATTATTACTTAAATTTTATTTCATTTTAGCAATATTATTAACCATTAAATTTTTTTTAAATTAAATATTTAATTTATATAAAATATTTACAACTTTAAGTTTAATACATTTTTTCGCAAAAATTTTTTGATTTTTTTTTTGCTTAAGCTTTACATTTAATTTTATATCTTTTTTTTTTGCATTTTCCTAAAATTTTAAGTGCTATAGCCAAATATTTGCTTTATCTATTTTAATATTTTTGCTTAGTTTTAATTTAGCCAGCATTATAGCAAAAAAAATAAAGTTGCAACGTTTACAATTAAATAAAATATTATATTTTTTAAACTATTTTTGTTTAAAAATAATGTTATGCTGCATATTTAAAACAAAAAAAAATATTTTCTAAAACAATTTTTTTTATATTTTAAAGTTTAATTTTTATATTTCCGTAATCGTTTGTTCGCTTTTGCCGTCGTATTTTATAACAAAGCAAAACAAAACACTTATTTTTTTAAGTTGTAAATATTTTATAATTTGTTTACCAAAGCAAATACTTACAGCAGCATAAAAGCCGGCTTTTATATTTTCAAAAAAGTTATAAATTTATAAAAAAAATTTATTATTGCTTATAGTATAAATATATAAAAAAAGCTTTTTTCTAAAAAACTTATTTACCAGTTCGTTTTTTTTACTAGTTTTTCGAAATATTTTCTCTAGGTAAAAATCCACTTTTTTTAAAGTTATTTTTTTAACTAAACGCTTGCGGCGTTATTTTTGCAGTTATTAGTATTTTAATATTTTTATTTAGCCATAAAAGCGCTAATACAAGCTTTTTTGCTAAAAGCTTTTAACAGGCAATTTTAAATAATATAACCGGCTTATTTATAATTAAAACATTTTTTTTTAAAAAGTAATTTTTTTATTTTTTTAGGCAATATTTTAAATTTAAATTTAATAGCAACAAGTTTTATACTTTCGTTGTTATTACTGTTATTATTACCAAGTTTTTTTCCGAAGCAGTTTTTACCGGTATTTTTATTGTTAAAACCGCTAATTTTGTCGGTTTGGTTTTTCGCCTTGCGAAAAGCGTTTTTTTTTTAATTACCAAAATATAAATGATATGCTATTTAGGTACAATACTTGCAAAAAGCATCAAAATTCACGCTAAGCTTAAAATATTTAGCAATAATATCGTAAGCAAAACATATAAACAGCTTGTTTTTTAAAAAAAAAATTTATTTTTTTTGTTAAAACAAATTTCTCCAGTTAATCGAACAAATTTATTTTTAAACTTCGGGAACTTTTTTAAAATATATTTTTTAAAACTTTTTTTTATATGCAGGCTTTTATATTTTATTTTTGCTTTTTTTATAGCATTAACGTTATAGTAATTATTTTATAGGTAACTTATCAACTTTTCAAAAGTTTTAATTTAATTAAAATAAATTGTAGCTAAATAAAGTTATAGATTTTTAGCAACTAAACCGCTTAGCTTAGACTTAATTTTACGTATTTTGGCAAAATTATTAAAAAACTAATTTAAATTGGTTTTTAAGCGACCGGTTATGTTATAATGCTATACATTAAATTTTACGTCGTTTTTAATTAAATCGTTAAAAAAAGTTATAATATATACTTTAATAAATTTACAAGTTTTATTTTCGGTAAAAGCTAATTTAAAAATATTTTGTTAACAAAAAAATAGGTTAACGATTTGTTAATTAATATTATTTATTTAAGCTTATAGTTTATTATATTTTTTAGTTATATTTTAAAGCTTATCGAGCAGCTTGTTAATATATCGTTAAGCGTTACGATCACTTTTTTTAGTATTTTTACTTTTATTAATGCTGTCGCTAGTTTTACCAGCATTAAAGCTTAGCGTTTATTTTAAAGCGTTAATTATTTTTTAATAAGTTTTAGCGTTTTTTGCTTTTACTGCGGCAAAATAAATACCTTAGCCTATTAAACCAACTATTTTAGCTTTAGCTTTTTTTAAAAGTTCGTGTAAATTTTTTGCATGCTGTGTATTTGCAAGCATTATAATATTACGTAATTTAAACTTATGCTATAACTGTTAAAAATATTTTTATAATATGTTTATAAAAGCGTTTTTATTTATTAAGCTTTTAAACTTTAAAATTTTAGCTTAAAGCTCGTTAATTAAAAAAAAAAAAAAAAATACAGGTTAATTTTTTTTAAAAAATGCGCTAAAAATCCTATTAATAAAAAAAATAAGCTTATGGTAAAAATTATTTTTTTGTAACAATATTAGTTATTAACAAACGCAAAATTAGCGATTGCTCGGTAAAATCTGTGTTTTTTTATAATAATTTATGCTTTTTGCTTATTAATCATTTTTTTTTTAAGCCTAAAGTTTTTATTTTTGCGGCTTCGGCAATTAAAACAATTTAAAAAACATTTAATAATCGGCGTTATAATTTAGTGCGCATATTTTCATTACGCAATAATAATTTTTTCAAATTTTTTAATAAAAAGCGGACTTTTTTGCGGGCCCGTTTTTATAGCATGGCTTGTTAAGCTTTATTACATACCATAGTTATATTTTTAATAAGTTTGAGGTAAAACTAATTAATATTAGTTTTTAGTTTTCGGTTTTAGTACGGAAAATAATTAAAAAAGCAGTTTTTATGCCTTTATAAAAAAAATAATGCTTAGATTATTATATTTCAGCGTTACAAAAAAAGCAAGGCTTTTAAAAACAGCGTATATTGTACTAAAATTTAAGCATAAAAAAAAAAGAAAACTATGTATAAAAATGGTTAAAAATTACGCGTTATATATGTATGCGGTAGGGGGTGCGCCAGGTGGCGCCAGGTGGCGCCAGGTGTAGTGTGTATAGCGTAATGTTGGGTTAACAAGGCTTAGCTGGCCACTAACGCGTGACTAAAAGTTTATTTAAAAATTAATATTACTGGCTAAATATTTAAAAATAATAGTACTAAAAATTAAAAATAATAAATTTTAATTAAATAAAAACAAAAACTTAAAGTTTTAAGTAATAGTAAACTATTAATTATTAAATAACGTTATTATATTAAATAAATATTTTTTTATATTAATATTAACAATAAAAAAAATATTAATAAAGCAAAATAATATATTATAATAAATATGCTAAATAAATATTATGCAATTTATATAGCAAAAAAAAAAAAAATAACAATATAAATAATTTATAAATTTTATAAATATTTTGTTATACTAAAAAAATTATAAAATATACCGGCTAAATTTTAACAAATAATAATAATAATATTTAAAAAGTTTATTAACAAATTTATATTTATATATTTAAATAATATTTTAATTTATTTTAACATTTTAAAAAAATATAAAAAATATATAAAATTAATATTAAAAATATTTTAAAATATAAAACTATAATTAAATATTAAAAAATGCAAATAGTATATATAAAAAGTTAATTTTTTAAAATAATATATAATTAAAAAATTTTTAACTTAGCTATAGTTATAAATATATAATAAACATTAAAATTTTTAAACTATATTTAATTTTTAATTAAAAATTTTAGTAAAGTAGCTTAAAAATTTATTAAATATATAATAAAAAAATATAAAAAAAAAACGTTTTTTATATTAAAAAAATTAAAAAAACGTTTAAGCAGTTAAAATTTTAAATAATATTTAATTTATTTAAAAAAAAAAAACTAAAAATAAATGTATTAAATAAAATAATTGCTAAAATATTTAAACAATTTAAAAAAAAACGGAAAATAATATTTAATAGCTTATTATTTAAAAATATTAAAAAATGCAGCATTATAATATTTAATTTATAACAAAAAACTTTTAGCAATTATTATAGCATTTAAAAAATAAAAACTTTTTTTTATAAAAATAACAAAACTTATTAAAATTTATTTAAATTATAAAAATTTAATTTAATTTA
>MU389575.1:0-17806 GCA_022578775.1 Xylaria venustula | reverse complement strand
ACCCCCCCCACCCCCCCCCCCCCCCCCCCCCCCCCCCCCCCCCCCCCCCCGCCCCCCCCCCCCCCGCCCCCCGCCCCGCCGCCCCCCCCCCCCCCCCCGAGACAACGAGCAAGTAGATATCACTGATTGTGTGATGTATGAAGAGGAAGAGGAAGATGATAAAGGTGAGTATGGCCCTCGCGAGAGACAGGCGATTGCTATGAAAATAACTCGGGTTTCTAGTCAGCAAATTCGGCAAGTGGGTATTTAGTCTATGATTAAGTAGACATCAGAGAAATAATAATGAACCCCCGAAACATAGTTGTTATACAATGATCAAGGCATGTCGTCAAACGTAATCAGTTTCAGGAGTGCGAAGGTGCATACAAAATCAGCAATATTATGAATGAGTACTAGGTTCTGTTAAGACGATGCTAAGTTGAGCATATTTGTTCGCGTAGGGGCTGACTTCACGGAACCATGAGCTGCATATTGGCAAATGAGAAAAACACAATCCACCTGACACCGAAGCTGTAATCAAAATGGATTGTGAGAGAGCCTTAATGACTCATGTAGTATCATGAATGAGTCCTTAGGTACCGCGTCACGATTCCAAACTTTCTCCTACACTATCTGCATAGAACGTAAAGAGTGCAGCAGATTTGTCTATTTAGACACAGTTAATGACTATCTACCCTCAAGGTAGTGCAATGCATTCGATCTCAACATCAACGTTCTTGGGAAGTGTCTTGACGGCGACACAACTGCGGGCGGGCTTGTGAGTCAACCATTTTGCGTACTCCTCATTCATCTCGGCAAAAGAGCTCATATCAGCCAAGAAGATATTCACTTTGACGACCTTATCAAGGCTGGAGCCAGCCTCGGTCAGAATAGCCTTCAGGTTCTTGAAGACCTGGGTCGTCTGTTCGGTAATGGAGCCCTGGATGAGGTTGCCCTGAGAGTCCATGGGGATTGAGCCCGAACAATAGATGGCTGTGGGCGTCTTGATTGCGTGGGACTATTTTTGACCTCGCGTCAGACAAAGCATGAGGGCAGGGCATCGAAGTCATACATAAGGCCCCGCAGCTATAAACGCCCGTTAGTCAAGCGGGCTTCACCACTGATAGCTATGTAGGGTTCAACACTCACGGGGAGCAGCATCTTTACTGAAAACTGGAGTCATGTCGGCCATGGTGCGAATTGGGGTGAATGCGACGAATGAGGAGGAGACGCGGGATACTGGAAAGGGATTGACGAGTCGATCTATCGATTTGATCAGCCAGGGAGAGGTGAACAGAACTCTGCGGGAGATTGACATGGCACAAGCGAAAGAGGAGTGCATACATATGCAACAATTGACGTAAGTTGAAAACAGCTATAAATTAATGTTTCGGAGGGTGTGTTGGCCGTTGTCGGAGGACAGTAGGTAGGGGTAAGTACCTACATTCAATTTGTAGTGTACTCAGACCACTTTATCTCGGCCTTATCTAACTCTGTACTTACCTCTGTAAGGTAGCTACCTACCTAGGTAGGGTATTGTTTCTAGGCTACACTGCTCATTCGAATTTACTCTACCTATGTCCAGGATTACAATAAAAACGAATACATATGCCATTAATCAATCATTTAAACCCTATATCAAGATTCAATGTTTACCTAACCTCCTTGCTCTTGTCCTCGCGGTGTTCTACTGCCAGAGTATGTAAGCTAAGCACTTATAAGTAAGTACCTATACGCTAGCGTAACAAGCACCACTAGTTACCAAGTAAATGAGGTACAGGGGTAATAGACTTCATCTTCACAATCCATGTAGGTTCCTAAAGAAGGAACATGGTCAGGAATTAGTAGGCCAAGAAGATAAATATCTTATTTTTCATACCCGTAAAGTTCTAATCGTAATACGAAACAAAGATGGCAGATCTGAGCATAGGTATGTAGTAGGCACTTTGAACAGGTTATGGCAAGAGTTGTTGAAACCCTAAGGGAAGTATACCGACGCGGACAGAATAAATCGAATTGTATTATTCTATTGGTCGATGTAACAGGCGGAGGTAGCAATAAGCTGCAGATTTAGTGGATCACAGTGGAGAGACTGAAACCAACACGCGGACTATTGCTGGCGACTTACCCACATAAAATCAGATGCTGAGAGCTGGCGCATGCATTGAACACGTTCTCTGATCGATGTTTCTTCTTGCATCTTGCACACTCGCGCGAACCCATCGTCTTCCCGCACCGCTCGTCGACTTGCGAGCATCTCCGCCATGTCGTCGACTCCGCAGGGAAGTCTGCGCCAGCGCAACGTCCCCGGCTCTGCAAAGAAGAAGACGGCCGGCCCGACTGACACAGACTCGGACCATGCCGTCGCCGTCAAAGGGGCCAAACCAGCCCAGAAATCCGCCGGGTCCAATTCTGAGCTGAGCTACCGCCTCGCCTTCACGGCCATCACTGCCCTCGCCTTCCTGACCCGTTTCTGGGGCATCAGCCACCCGAACGAGGTCGTGTTCGACGAGGTGCATTTCGGCAAGGTGAGTCGGGCTCTCTTCTCCCGCCCTTTGCCTCCCCCGTTGTCTCCTGCTCGTGGTCCCTGAGGTTGCCCCTGTCTAATCCGTTTTTCCAATCGCTCCAGTTCGCCTCGTATTACCTCGAAAAGACCTACTTCTTCGATGTCCATCCTCCTTTCGGAAAGCTCCTGTTCGCCTTGATGGGGTGGCTCGTCGGATACGATGGCCACTTCCACTTCGAGAACATCGGAGACTCGTACATCTCTAACAAGGTGCCCTACGTGGCCTTTCGTGCCATGCCCGCCCTTCTCGGCTCCCTGACCGTCTCTGTCGTCTTCCTGATCATGTGGGAATCCGCCTACAGTCTCCCGGCTTGTATCGTTGCTGCTGGCCTCGTTCTTCTCGACAATGCCCACATTGGCCAGACTCGGCTCATATTACTCGATGCTACCCTAGTCTTAGCCATGGCTTGCAGTCTCCTCTGCTACATCAAGTTCTACAAGTTAAGACACGAGGCCTTCAGCCGCAAATGGTGGAAATGGTTGATTCTCACCGGCTTTGCTTTGTCGTGCGACATGTCCACGAAATACGTTGGCTTGTTTGCTTTCGTCACCATTGGTTCCGCCGTGATTATCGATCTCTGGGACCTCCTGGATCTCAAGCGTCCTGGTGGCGCGTTATCTCTCACTCAGTTTGGATACCATTTCGCAGCTCGGGCAGTAGGTTTGATCATACTGCCTTTTCTGTTCTATCTGTTCTGGTTCCAGGTACACTTCGCTATTCTCACACGTTCCGGGCCCGGCGATGACTTCATGACCCCCGAATTCCAGGAGACTCTTTCAGACAATGTTTTAACTGCCAATGCCATGACCATTGACTATTACGATACTATCACAATTCGCCACAAAGAGACGAAAGCTTTCCTCCATAGTCATGATGAAAAGTATCCATTGCGATATGACGATGGCCGCGTCTCTAGCCAAGGCCAACAGGTTACTGGCTATCCGTACAATGATACGAACAACTACTGGCAAATCATACCGGTTGAGGATGACCACGTTATGGGTCACCATGTCAAGAACCACGACCTGGTCAGGCTTCGCCATATTGTGACAGATACTATTCTCCTCTCCCATGACGTAGCATCGCCTTACTATCCTACTAACCAAGAATTCACCACCGTCCCCCTTACTGAAGGGTATGGGAGTCGCGCGGCTGATACCCTATTCGAAGTTCGAATTGAAGGGGGAAAACAGAACCAAGAATTCAAGAGTATTGCATCTCATTTCAAGTTTATACATAACCCAAGCAAGGTGGCCATGTGGACACATACAAAACCGCTGCCTGAATGGGGTCATAAACAACAAGAAATCAACGGAAACAAGCAGATTGCGCCTAGCTCCAATGTTTGGCTCGTCGAGGATATTCCTTCGGTCCCTGAAGACTCGCCCCGGCGAGTGAAGGAAGAGCGCCAAATCAAAACACTACCTTTCTTCAGGAAGTGGTTCGAGCTACAGCGCTCGATGTTCTGGCATAATAGTCAGCTGACTAGTAGTCATCCTTATGCCAGTCAACCGTTTCAATGGCCCTTCCTGCTCCGAGGTGTGAGCTTCTGGACCCAGAACGACACACGACAGCAAATCTACTTCCTCGGCAACCCTCTTGGTTGGTGGATTGCCAGCAGTCTGATCGCCGTCTATGCTGGCATTATCGGTGCTGATCAGGTCTCCCTTCGCCGTGGCATTGATGCCTTGGACCATCGTACGTAAATTCCGGATGTCGCTTATGCATTGTATCTAACCAATAATGTAGGCACTCGCTCAAGACTTTACAATTCCACAGGATTTTTCTTCCTGGCTTGGGCTACACACTACTTCCCATTCTATCTAATGGGACGTCAACTCTTCTTGCATCATTATTTACCCGCTCACCTAGCGTCGTGTCTGATTGTGGGCGCCTTGCTAGAGTTTGTGTTTATCGCAGAACCTTCAGCTGAGGAGCCCACTTACCAGGATGCTAAATCCGGTAAGAAGGTGGCCGGTCCTCAACGCCACTTGACTGCTCGTGAGCGATTCGCTGGTCAAAGCATGGTAGCATCATGGATCGCGTGTGGTGTGGTTCTCGCCATAGTCTTTGCTGGCTGGTATTTTTTCCTCCCTCTAACCTACGGCTACCCGGGCTTGAGCGCGGAACAGGTTCTCCGACGAAAGTGGCTCGGATACGATCTTCATTTCGCCAAATAAAGTGAGAATTGAATTTTGAGTATGCTAGGAGTCAGTCATGGGAGAATCTAGATGTGGACTCCTGCGCATAGTGTACGATTCAGTGTCATTCAAAGGTGTAAAAAAAAGGATAGGGGTTAGGGTGGCATAATAAGACAGGCGTCAAAGTTGTACGACATTAATTTCATTTTATCAGATCACAAATAAAACAGAATCCTAACGCTTCTTAAAGCCCTTATCACGACTACCAAATGTGAGCTAGTTCTCAACGTCCATAGCCAGACGAACCGTCGGTTACGCATCATGATGCTTCAATGCCCCGTTGTTTTGCTCCCTCTCCCCATGATGAATGCTCCATTTGTCTCTGGCAGAAAACCTTTAATGAGAACCCGGCCTAAGGATCAATGGCATAGGTTTTGCCTCGCTAGACTAGTGTGTGGTCGTTAAATGCTTCGTCGAGGCCTGCACAGTGACTTTGCCTGCCAGCCAACCAGTTTCAATCACCACTCGTCCGATCGCGTTCGGTGATGGAAGTTCACCAAACCCCCGAGCGCACGACACTTCAAATGACGGGAAACTTTAGAGCCGGATCATGATATAATACGCTTTTTCGATCTGTTTAAAGCCATGGAGTCAGTCTGCGACGCGCTTGCCACATAACTGGTGTGGTGAATGCATACTACGTACCTTTGTTTGGTAACTTCAGATGATGATAGCATGACTCCGCGGCTCGCTGAGGATGATCACCGTCACAGTTTATATCTATCCATGATAAGCAATGTAGTTGATTACCTTCAAGATACATCCGCATATGGATACTGTTTGCTGCAGGTTATGAATCATTGCGCCTTGGCTGTGGTAGCACAACATGTCGACGTTTACCAGTCCGACCCAGAACTTCACTTGATTTTAGAGCCCAGGTTTGTATGGGTAGCGAGTGTTATTTTTTATAGACTTATAAAGGTCCTTGGCAGCTTTAGCGATTAGGAGTAGCCGACCAGTACAATACTAATTCCATGTCCAATTAATCATCTCCTGTTTTGAGATGTTAGCTACTATATACTTTAGCTTTTCTATCCGGCGCTTAGAGATGCCACTATATTGAAGTATACAGAGTGAGTGCCTTCTCTCGCATATTTCTCCCCCGCTGTTGCGAAGCGATAAACGTAGAGAAGGGAGCATGACAACATTCTTGACATATCTACACAGATCAGGATACCATCCCTTTTATCTTGAAATATATGACTCGCTTGACTGAAGTGGAGAAAGTGCATTACTTCACTCGGGGGTATGTTTGCGTTAAACGTAGAGATACATTACTCCCTACCGTCCCTTGTGTAATGGCGAAAGCACTCATTTGAGAAACCACTTGAGAATACGTCACTTCATAAAAGGATAAGGGAAGTAATGTATATCACAAGGTTCTTCACCAGAGGCTTGGAAACAGTCTCAGTCGACAGCAATCCATTAAGGGCAATAAGGTCCTCGGCCATTCAAAAGAATTCCTTCGATGCTTCAGACTATACATACACATCGTCGGTATTCCAAACCGCCGACATCCGTTGAATATGTCTAGATCAACCAAGGGCTAAATAGCCTTATCCGAGACAATTGCCAATCACACCAAGACTCTCGTTCAGTGCTTGTGGAAAATCTCCGTACAGCACATATACCCTGTATTAGAAACCCTGACAATAGGTGTAATGTGTCACACGTAGCGAATACGAGGCTGCAAGTCTTAAACCTTCCCGTACGCGTTACACACGCTGAAACGCGTCTTCCCGTTCGATTCTGATAATTTTCCTGGTGTCTTACGTGAGGCTATTCCCCTCGCTTAACTGAGACATAGGCGGCGAGGACGGAGGTTTACTTAAGGGCCCTGAGTTGTATATAGCTTCTAGCTAAGCCACCTGAACGGAAGGAAATTCGAATGGTCAAGGTTTTAGGCGCCCCCTAACAGATTATTGTATTCTCAATAGAGTCAATTCCAAGCCTTGATACCAGCCCTTGTTCGAATAACACGTAGATATTATATATGGACTAATGTATCTTAATACGAGTATTCTCTCCCGTTTGAGGCGTATATTATTACTCACGATGCATATAGGGCACCTCCGTTGACGGTGTGATTAATAAAGGCCGTATTTACTGGAACGTTTCGTATAAATACATGGGGAAATAAGCGTCGAAAATTGGTGCTTCTGAACTCTTGAACGTCAGTGGCCAACTATTCCATAGCTGGAGCAGCTATAGTTGCAGTTGTAATCCAGTTTCTCGATAAGTCTTCATATGGTTCATAATAGATTTGACGCTCATATGCCAATTCTTCCTCGTAGACCTCTATATCGTCCTGAAATTCCTCACTGAACGAAGACCGTCGGGAGTTATCGATGTGATTGCTTTCGTAAATCGGCCTCCTCGGAACGTCGATAGAAAGCCGTGCCTCCTCTTTGGCCTTTAATAGGGAATCTTTCTCCCTAAAGGCGCAGTACTTTCCCCAAATGTCCCATCTCCATGTGAAAAGAAATCTGCACATCCACTCGGGAATGATGTGCACAAGACTGACCTTCGGGATCTCCCACTGGGATGATGTTCCAAAACTCGAAAGCTCGTCTCTCCTTACTACCAATGATGCTTCAAAGTTGCGGGCTGCATCGACAAAGAATCTACTCCCATCTCCCATATTTTCGTCTTTATAAGCTTTGAGGTCGGCGTTGTTATATCCAGTAGAGGTAAGAACAGTGGAATGCCCAATGACGGTAGAAAGGGCGTCAACTTCGAGGAGCGGAGTATGGCACCATAGTGACTGGCTCTTGTCTGCTGGCACATCATAGCGTTCCCATTTGTAATGTATGTCTTGTGTGCCATATTCTTCGAGATACAACTCCTCTACGCCGGTGAAAAGCTGCAGTAAGTTGGATATCCCATGCGCGCCACCTGGATTTTCGGAGCACACAACCTTGGCTGAAGATTCTAGAGCAAGTCTCTTGACTCTCCTCAGATCTTGAGGCGCAAATTGCCCAATATCCCATGATTTATTCCCGCTCAAGAGAGTGACTACAACTCGGGGACTTAGCAATCGTTGTCTCGGGCGTGGCCTATGAGTATTTCGAAGCTACTTGTCAAATCGCCAAATGAAGAAGAAAATGATGCTGAGAAATACTCACCGGGTGAACGTTCCTCCCGGCTCTCGGATACACAATGGCCGATGTACAGTACATCAGTCTTGAAGTTGAACCATGTACGTGGGCCACAGGTTCTTGTCCGGAATGCCAGCTCATACCCATACTCTACTAAGACCTGACGAGACTCACTCCACATATGTAACATGGCTGGTATCGGTGCATTGCTATAGAATGACCCGGTACGCATGAGTTCCCATGCTACCTTGGGATTCTCCGACAGAAAATGGTAAGGGATATCGGGCACTTCTATAGTCGGCTTCCATGGTTGATGCTTTGAATAGCAACCCTTCAATCCGTATCTCTCAAGGGTCGTCTGATATCGTCCGTCATGCCATCTCCACGATGCAGGCGGGAATGGGATACGGTGTCGCCAATTACGCGCAAAGTATGCAATAGAGGGGTGAAGCTTAATCTGGACCACGGTAGTTCTAAACCTTTCTTCGAAATCTTCCCAATCTTCAGTCTCTTCCTTGACGTAAACGAAACGAGGCGGGGACGCGAATAAGTATATCATCCGACGAAGTTCGAATGGGAGAGAAGTAAAATGGTGAAACGAGTCGAGCGCCATTGTCGGGATATAGCCACGATGGGACATCTATTTCCTCAAGACACCTTCGAACTTTGCTTCTATTGAGATTTTTAATTAATCATTTAGGTAAGGTTCTTTTTATGGCCCGCAACTTATTCCTTGAACGGTAACTGGCGGTGAAGTTGGCGGCCGACACCGCCCAACCCCTGTATAGTCAGCTAAACACTTCCCTTGGCGGCTTACAGGCATACAATTATAATACGATGATGTCTTCGTATCGTACCTGGAAAGCAATGTTCTCCTCATGTTGAAGGAGTTTGAGCATCTTTATTTTAAGATCTGCGCTGAAAATGGGATAATATACAGATTCTTTCATCAGTCGGTTAGTCGCGATTCGTTGTCGGTTCAACTCATTAGATACGTAAGCTACCTATTATTGTTGAGTATTCCGGTAGACGATCTGCCTAGGCAATGTCAACAAATCTGGTAACCTGCGAAAATAAAATTGCTGGAAAGTGGTTGCTCCGTTGATATACATCGTTATGTAAGCATTCACGATATGATAAGAGTAGCTCGACAATGTAAGAAGCTAGATAGGTTATGCGTTCTCACCTAGCACCTAATGTCACAATGCACAAAAATCCTAGGTATATGGCCGCCACAAGTGTCTTAAAATAGTCAAAGTATGAGGTTCCCGAATCCCAATGACCTAATTAACTACTTGTGAGAGAGTCATCTTCGACATATCGGCGCCCTTTTAGCAAATAAGGTGTCACGATCACGGCTGGACAGCTGGATATTCTAATATTGAGCGCTACGCAAGAAGTGAGGTTGTTGGCATATACACCCCTGAGATGAACCATGCTGTAGTCTTTTCTGGTTAGCTCCGTGACCCAACTAGACAGAGAGCCGATAGGGGTTTGGAGTTATAAGTAGGTAGGTAATCCTATTGCCTCGACGTTGCCGGGACGTTATTTATACTACCTAACGTCGTGTCCCTCTTCCTTTCCTTATTTTGAGGGAAAAACAAAGAAGCTTCGTCTCTCGTGTTTTCATACATTTCTGGGTATTCGTATCTGCCCCAGGCGAGTGAAGCTTGCAAATTCCACATCCGTTCTCATTCATTCGGCGACATATAAACCCACTAAGACAAGAACTTGTTTTTGTAATCTAAAATTCCTGGTCATATCCCATCGTAACGATCTCCGTATAATGATTAGGTCGTTGTCTCTTTCAACTCTACACGAGAACCAGGCTTCTTAGCGTATGATCGAGTGTTTAGTAACGCAATGATATAATTTTTATAATAATGAACTAGGTATCCGAGCTAGGTATAAGATAACGGGAAAGTTTGATTTGAATCAAAGGACAGCTTTTAAACCTCGTAACATAAGTGAAGAATAGGGCAGCTATACTCAGAAAAGGGTTCAGAGCTATCGTAGCCAGGATAGAGAATAGTGTTGCAGTACCGTATATATGACCAGGCTCTTGTTGGAGAAGCAATTGGGGTTCCATCAAATGGGAATCTTTCGCCTCGCCTCGTCAATGCAATTAATTTATTTGCCTGCGAGACTGAAAATACAGGGAATGCTGACATACTCGAATCGGAGCCTTTTGCTATTTTTGCCAAGGCAGTTAGCTCCTCAAGGAGTTGTGCCCAGCTCAATCTCGAATCCACGGTACTACTCCATTTCCAACATTCAGCAAAGTTCGATCCCAATTGGTCCCTCTAGCTCTACGTTGCAGCGAAGCAGAGCACGCAAAATGCGACTTTCTGTTTAAAATACATCGCTGTTAATGCCTACTGTAAGCGAATCGTCCTGCAGAATCTGGTTGGTTGGGACATGCACGTTCTGTTGTTCTAGGCTGGCAGACTATATGTTAAGACAGCACGTTTTCAATACTTCTTACTCAATCAATCCACCAAAGCCAAATCTAATGGTCGAAGAAACGTGGCCAAGTCGCCGCGATCCCTGGGCCTCCACTCAGAGGAAGTGTTCGAGTCTTTTTGCTCTCTTGGCTAGATTTCTGCCCCTTGTCACATCTGCATGAAACAGAGCCGTCATTAGTCGAAGCCTTGACGAGCATGAAGGTCGGTACTGCTTTTCTATTTTACCGACCACATGAGGTGACCCCCCCTGTCGGGACTATTTTTCCGAAAAAGGAGCTATGATCGTCCTTACAACTCACCAATCTCGATTTGTCGTCAGCACCTTTCTCGGCCTCTTTGGCAATTGCGCGGGATGCTGGAGTTGCATTCCTCGATGTCGCCTTGCGATGAATTTACAACATTGTTCTCCGCTCAGGCTAATGAATTATCTGCATGATATATTGCTTGCGTGATGATGAATTGCTTGCTGGCCCGCGCGGCCGTAGTGAGCTGCCGCGTCACTTGGTATTTCGTGCCTGGTAAAGTGAGACTGAGATACTCTAGGCGTCCATTAGTAGAAACCTAGACTTATATAGATGATTTGGTGGTCTGAAACTGGATACGCAAGCCTGTGGTATGATGGAGTCTTTGACATTCGTTGAAGCCCCCCCAAGCATGTCATTATAAAGACCTGCAACAACGCGACAGTCTATCTTTAACGTTCAGGCTTGATGAAACAGAAAAATAGAAATGGACATAAATCGTTCCTGGGTACTCGCCTGTAGCCTTCTCGCCGGGGTTGTGTCTGCGATTGAGAGCTCGGGTGAGTGTGTGTTGACAACGACTGTCTATTCGCCTACAACGATATACGTATTTGCGCCAAATACGACGAGTAGTCAAGGAGGCGACACCTGCAATTTCACATCATCGTCAATAACGATAGGAACATCGACCATTTCAAGCATTGGAAGTACAGGAAGTACAGGAAGCACTGGAAGCACTGACGTCGTTAGGACAAGCAGTTCCAGTATCGATACAACGACTTCTTCAACAAGCCCAACTAGCATCAGTGTCACTCCTACTAGTCGGAGCAATAATAGCATTACGGCGACGTGGAGTTCTGTGCCTGCAAGTACAGGACTGCCGACGCCTACAAGCATTGGAGGTTTACCGCCGCCGCCGCCTCCACCGCCTTCAGGTCCTTTTAGAGGGTTCAAGAACGCGGTTTACTTCACAAACTGGTGCGTCTCAACTCTTCCCGAGTGCGATCAAGAGCTAACAAATTGTCCAGGGGAATTTCTCAGGAGAACTACTTACCCCAGAGTCTTCCAGTGGATGATTTAAGCCACGTCTTGTACGCCTTCGCAGATATCGCTCCCAATGGAACGGTATTATCGGCAGATCCTGTAGTAGATCTGTCACAGAAGTATCCGGACGACAAGCTGTGGGAAAGGGGCCGTAATGCCTATGGGGCCGTGAAACAATTATACATCCACAAGAAATGGAATCGGCAACTGAAAGTCTTGCTATCCATTGGAGGCGGGGACTATTCACCCAAGTTCGCGAACGCAACCTCGACCGATATGCGTCGACAGACCTTCGCCAAGTCTGCCGTCAAACTTGTTACAGATTGGGGATTTGACGGTATCGACATCGACTGGGAGTATCCGACAAACGAAGTCGAACAGCAGAGCCTGGTCAAATTGGTCGCAGCGTGTCGGGAGGCTTTCGACCGGTACTCGTTCTATAATCATATAGCCTACCGGTTCTTGGTCACGGTGGCAAGTCCCGCGGGGCCGGATAACTGGAAATTCGTGGATCTGCCGCGAATGGACCGATACGTAGATATCTGGTAATCCACACCCCTTTCCATCTTTCCTTTCTAAAACCGTCTAGACCAGTTGACACTGACGCTTCTTCTAAGGCATCTGATGTCGTACGACTACACCGGAAATTGGACTTCGACAACTGGACACCAAGCGAACGTATTTACAAACAAAGCCAACGAAGCATCAACGCCGCTTAACACCAATGATGCAGTACGGTACTACAAGTCGCAGGGGATCAACGGGCGCAAGATTGTAATTGGATCTCCGCTTTACGGACGGTCATTCGACGGAACATCGGGCCTGGGGCAGAACTACACCTCCATCGGCACAGGGGGTCCTCAACCAGGAGTTTGGTATTACAAGGACCTCCCGAGGCCGGGCGCGCAGGTGGATTTCGACGATGTGGCCAAGGCGACGTATAGCTACGACCAGACAACCCGCGAGCTGATTTCGTACGATAACATTCGTAGCACTGAGTTTAAGGCGAACTATGTCCGCGACAAACAACTTGGCGGCTCGTTCTTTTGGGAGGCAAGCGGCGACCGAACGGATCGTGGAAGCCTGGTGAAGACCATGTCTCGTACCCTGGACTGGCTAGAGAGCACGCCAAACAACTTGCGCTATCCGACAAGCCAGTACGTGAACATTCGGCTGGGGATGCCTGGCTATTGATCGATGCGAAGGTTTTATAATTATCAAAAATATGGGTGATAGAGATTGTCAGAGGTTCCTGTGGCGCAATCAATGGGTATAGCTTCTCTTGGGTACTGGGTTGTCAAAGTATTGTTCACTGAGGTTTCGAGTCATTATGTACAAGGTGATGTTTTGTCTGATGAGTTTCGAAGCTGTGACTGAATACGTGGTCCGTACAAACATACATTGGCATTCTCGATCTGGAGAGGTTAGACCTATACTATCTTAGCTAACCCCCTTGGTAGCAACAGACGATCACCAGCAGGCGCCACAGAAGTATTCTTTGTGCCAAGGCTCCCTTGGCATGCAATTAGGCCCAATAATGGACGCTGTCTAAATCGTGGAAACTAGATGAATTGGTTTTTTCAGACATATTTTTATGTCTCGCTGTAGACGTAGGCACCTGTTGACTCTTCGACAGCGACTTCGAGCTTAGATTCCTCGATTTCCTTGCCGTCGACTCTGATACCGGCGCGCATGACCTCTCCGGGGAGGACTGGGCCTACACCCTTGGGTGTTCCTGTCAGGACAATGTCGCCCTTTTCTAGAGTCATGACTTTCGAGATGGCGCTAAGCATCTCAGGAACCCTGAAGAGGAAAAGGTTTGTCGAGTCGTTCTGCCTAATCTCGTTGTTGACGGACAGATACAGCTCTATAGAGTGGGGGTTTGGAATGGCCGATTTCGGAATGATGTTGCTTAGAGGTAAAAAGGTATCAAAGCCCTTGTTGATGGACCAGGGCAAACCTTTCTTTTTGGCCTCCCACTGAGCATTCCTAGCAGTCATATCGATACCCAGGGCATAGCCTATAAGAAACATTAGTGGTTGATAGCTGCGAGGAGATGGGATGCTCACTCTCAATAGCGTCAATGGCACCGGCTTCGTCCTCAACGGGGAAGTCCTTTAGCGTCTTTCCGATGACTAGAGCAAGCTCAACTTCGTAGCTTAGATCGATGCCCTTGGGCCGGATAACTGGGCCCTCTCCAGGGAGGAGGATGGAAGTTGTTGGCTTCAGGAAGAAGAAAGGCTGTTTAGGCCGAGCGCTATTAAGCTCGGCAACATGATCCCTGAGAGAGGCTGTCAGCCATGTACAAAACGAAACATCCGTGACAACCCGAAAGGCTATACTCACGCATAGTTGCGTCCGATGCAGACGACTTTGCGTGCCTGTCTGAGGCTGGATGCCGAGGATGAAGCCATAGCGAAGCCGCGACGAAAAACGTTCATGACGACGAATTACAGGGGCTGCTCGCAAGCTGCCTCGTCACGTTTTATATATTAATATACTGCACGCGACGGGAATATTTTAAAGACGACTCCAACAACGGGATGCGGGGCCGATGAGGTGCGGAGGTTGAGCTTGAATGAGTGTGCGATGAACAGGCATCGGTGATTCGCCAATGCGGCTTTATTGTGCTGCTCGGGTCGGCCGCCGGCAAGTCCATGCTGAGCCGAAGCTCGGGAGGGGATTATCTTTTGGTCGTGGACGGTCGTAAATGTAAACCCGGAGAGTTCGGCGACAGCGCTAGGACGCTTCCGTGAAAGTCGCCGTCAGGTGTGTAACTGCCTACCTAACCTTGCCCACTAGATGAAGCAACGCACCAGCGACTGCGGGGCATACTTACCTATATGTATGTACGTACCTATTCTAGTGTCTACCTCCAATGAACTTCCATGACGGTTTGCTGGAGCGTTTACTGTGGCTGAAACCTTTCGTTCTAGTAGGGGGTGCATGTAGGTAAGTAGGTATGTACTTTTAAGTATCTACATGTACATTATGGACTGGGGAAAAAAAAACATGTTATCCATACATGCGGTACCTACATCTAGCGTATACTTAGGTTTCTTTTAGGCACGCCTAGCCATTCGGATAGCGGGGTCATTTTGGCCTGTACAACTAAGTACACGATCTAGAACTTGGCGGGCGAGGCGGGCACTTGCATTTGAAGAACTGGCCCAAGTACCTGAAAAGCTGGTGCGAAAATGGTGTGTTACACACGCGACAGTGAGATAAGACAAAACCGATACGGCTGGTAATCTCTTTCTCCCTCGCGACACGGAACGCCGACATCTTACCTACAAACATCTACCCAGTAATGCACCTAAAGGCTATGACATCCGAACTTCCATCTTCGTACTAGTTTCGCATCACCGACGAACAACACAATTGTATCAGAGAACTAGACAGCCTCAATTGCATGTGATATGATGGAGGCTCTCCAGCTGGCCCAGATGCTGGCTGATCTGAATGATCTCCAAGCTGCGGTATGCCTGCCCTTTTGCGCCCGCCCCTCATCCCCGTCCTCACCGCTGCTTTGCCACAGCCTGGCTGACATCGCTCTCGACTCACCATAGCAAGATCAAGCTGCGGCGAAGAACCTCGTATCCAGCAACAAAACCCTTGACTCCCAGGACCAGCACAGGCCCCAGGTAAATCATCAACGCAGCGCTACCGAGAGCCGCGTACCCTCTCATCCTGGGGCTGGTCGCCTGACCGACAAATACGGCCGTCGCATTTTCTCCCCACCACTCTCCAGAACAAATTCTGCCACACCGTCAACCGTCCCGGGCACGCCTCGTGGTGACCATGTGCGTTGCCTACGCCATTTGTCGACGGATGCATGCTGACAGAACTCCCACAGGCCACAGATTCGGACGTCGATAGAGCATCCACCTTGCTCTCCCTCTATGAGATCCGCGCGAAGTTGAGGGAGCAGGACAACAGCAGTTTAATCAAGGCACGAGAGAAGATCAATGCTCTCGCAGCAAAACAGCAGCACCAAGCGACAGCGACAGAGAGAAAAGCGGCCTTCGCCCATCAACGAGACAGAAGCGAACCCCCCAATATACGTTCCCCTGGAAGAACCTAGATCGGCCTCAAGGGCTTTTGGTATTGAAAAGCTGCATGGCAATCGGAGTTATAAACTACACCTACGTGGTGAGGGAGTCTGGATTTTGGGAAAAGCACACGGCGCTGAGACTTTGATGGATCGCAGTTTTGCGAGCGGGCTGGCCTGGGTTGAAGGGATACTGTTCCCGCCCGATATTCTTATTTGGCCTTTCATAATGTCGATGGTAACGAAGGAACGGTAATACGACTATATGATGCTACGGACTATTATAAGTATGCTGAATAATCAAAATCATGCGATACAACAACCTGCAAGACGTGATATAAACTACAAATACGACCGTTCGTCTCAAGCAGCCGCAGCAATTCGGCTGGTCACCACGAGTGGTTTTAGGTTGTGGCATCAAGCATCGATGTATGGTTGATTGGTTGCGCTTAATGTGGTAGATGCAAGTTCCGCAGGTCGACATGCTAGGTTTGTCCAACGACGCAGAACGCAGCCCTATTCTGCTCATCCACCAGGCAGGAATTCTCCCAACTGAACGGAAAGATCTTGTGCCAAGACTATTGTCATATCGAATTCAAAACAACAGACGGCAAACGATATAGGGGTGTTGGGGAGAGTGGTAGCGGCTGTTCACAGCAGAAATGAGCTGGACGGGTGAAAGAGGACGGAAATCAATCCAGAAACACAAAGGTATCATTTTTGTTTTCGAGTTGGTGACACGACGCTAAAGTCGAATATACGGTACCACTAGAGCAAAATGCCAGGAACCAACTGCTAACTATAATAACGATAAAAGGCCGCTTCGGGGTTGCACTATGCGATACCACGCACGATGGGGATCTAGACCTCACGATGCCTGCCCCCGATCTGCTTGCGACCCCTGCTGATGTCCGTTCCATCGTTCATTTTCATCTCCATTACACTTTGGCTAGCTGATTTACACATGTCATGTCCCAAAAACAAAACAAGATCGAACTACTGTGTAGTGAGAAACAAGATCTATTATGCGATTCGGCTCCGAGACTATGGAAACGGTGTCATGGAAACCATTAGTGTAGCCAATCATACTTAACCCTCGCTTCCGTCGCGGACAGGACGACTTGAAGATCGTACTTCAAAGCTTCATACAGGTACAAACAAATGTGTAGTACGTTCGACTTCTCAGGAACTATATAAACATTGTGTATCCCTTGTGTCCCTCGGTCCTTTCCGTAGGGTTTCGGATTCACGACAGACTACCGCTTCAACAGCTAGCACACGCACTCACTCGTCTTTTGATATTCAATATTCGCCATGGACAAAACCGCCTTCATTCTTCTCGACATCCAGATTGAGACTGTTGGAATGATATCGCACATCTTGAATACGGACGAATACCTCGCCAAGGTCTCTTCGACTTTGACGGCTGCCCGGAAGGCTGGTGTTCCGATTGTGCAAGTGACAAGTAAGCATTCCATAGTGGTTTATCTGTCGGCTTTAGCAAGGCGGAATAGTTCGATTCAATTGCTGACTCGCGAATTCGCATAGCCAGTTTTCGACCGAGCTATGTAGATACGTCCCCACGCAATAGGATGACAACACATGTGAGGGACTCGGGCAAGTTCAAGGAATCGGACCCCTTTGTTCAGCTACACCCAACGATCGCCAAGGAGGCGGCAGACGATATCTACATCACAAAGCGACGGGTATCGGCGCTCTATGGAAACGACCTGGACATTGTGCTACGGTCTTCAGGCATAGAGAAGATCGTGGTTGCGGGCCTCGCCACGACTGGGGCTGTCTTGTCGACGGTTCGCCAGGCTGCCGATATGGATTATCAGATCACGGTAATTGCCGATCTGTGTGCGGACTCTTCCGACGAGCTGCACCGGTTCGCGATGAGCAAGGTCCTCTCGAAACAGGCATCGATACTAAGTGCGGAGGAATGGTTAGCATCGCTTGAGAAGTAGAGAAGCGTGGAAACAGTCACACTAGCCTCGCAGGCTAAAAAATGGCAAAAGGGGGGGGGGGGGGGGGGGGGGGGGGGAAAAAGGTAAAAAAAAAAAAAAGGGGTAAAAAAAAAAAATAAATAAAAAATTAAAAAAAAATGTTCCATTTTTTTTTTTAACCCAGGCCGGTGCCAAACCCCCCAACCAAAC
>MU389574.1:0-17903 GCA_022578775.1 Xylaria venustula | reverse complement strand
ATAATAATAATAATATATAATAATTTAATTATTTGTTAATATAAAAACAAAATAATTTTTTTTATTTAAATATAATGCGCAATTAAACAAAAAATTAAAAATTATTTATAAAAAAAAAAAACTAAATTTAATATTTGCTAAAAATTTAAAAATTAACTAAAAATTATTTTAAAGTTTAATATATTACGTTTTAAATTATTTATAAAAATTATATAAACAGCAAAAAAAAAAAAAAAAATTTAAATTATTAATTATATATATAAATAATATTTTAAATTTACTAAAAACAAAAAGCGCAACTTTTTATTGCTTAATTATATATTATTAAATATTTATAAATAGCGTTGCTACAAATGTTAATTTTTATAGCAATATATATTTAAATATATATTATTTATTATAAATAAAAAACATATAAACATATATATATACGCGCTAATATACCTATTAAAACAACGTTTAAAAAAACGCAAACGCATTAAACGCTATTATATACTTTTTAAACTATAAATATTTTTTTGTTATAATTTTTAAAATTAGCTTTATAATTATCGTAAATAGCAAAGCTAAAAAATATATTATATTTAAATAAATCCGGGAGCAAAACAACATAGTCCCATACGCTCAGCTATAAAAAAAAACATTTTACACATATATTATAAATTACAACTTAAACCAATAAAGCTTTATATTTTATCTGCAGTTGATCCTATATGCGCACAGGTGGGCTTTGCCCCACCTAAACGCGAAATATATACATACATATATTAAGGCTCGCTCGCCTTCCTTCTACTCCTCTCTGTCCTCAATCGTCCTTATGGGTCTTCGTTACTTCGGGTCGTAGACAGACACGAATGTTAAAACGTCCCCAAACAGTCATTCACGTGCCGCTCTATCACATCCCAGAGAACGCAGACCAGCCAGTGCCGTGGATAGTCTACACCAGCTCGCCTAGTGAACAGCTGACGGCATGCTACTCTTTACTGAAAACGTAATTGTTTTTGTGACGGGCAAGTTCACACCTGCCATGACTGGGGTTTGTTATGGAGATAGACAGCTCAACACGCTTTCAGACAGGGCCTGTGAGGATATCATGCCCAATCCTCCTTTCCTGATCTACAGTTATTTTAAGCCGGGATGCATGTGTGTGCGTGCGTGTAAGTAGAAGAGAGAGAGATCTAAGCTGATAAGCAGGAAACTTACGATTGTTTGTTCGCAACTGTCAAGAGAACACAGGAGTCATTTTCCTAGCAACTTATTTGTCTGTTTGTTCTACTTCAAATATGATAACTGAATAACTATGTTTTTTTTGGAGGACTACTGCTTAATACAGTATCTCTGAACCGTATATTGAGCTCAAACTTGGTGCCCGAAGTGACGGGCAGACCTACATGGATAAGTCGCTCATCACCGGACCTGTTTGGGAACAGGTTGAGTCAGAAGAGGCGGCTCTCCAACCTTGGCAGCAAGGCTAGCCCGGACCTGTTGTCTGTCTCTCGTTGCATAGCGCTCCGACTTACCGAATGCACTGGGCAGCGGAGAGATGTGCGGGAAGTACGTCGTGCCGAACCAGCGATCGGCGTCGAGATATGGGAGGGACATCTCGGTACAATTGTACAGACGTCCCATTTTGCCGTCGATTGGCGGCGTAGTCAACTAGTCGTAGTACAGCCGAGTATGTTACCTTCCTGGTTCTGCACAATTTGCAGGTCCTTGAACCCAAAGGACGGGACGAATCCCAAAGCAAAGAAGGTCCCCCCCGGAGCATGAAGGCGATTAGATTGTCGCTCGGCAGCACGCCCAACGTGAATTCTCTGTAGGAAAAAAGGATGGCTACTCGGCGTCATCGTCTGAACTGTACACTTTAAACGGCTGAGGTATGGGTCATCTGACGCGGAGCGTGAATAGTCAGCGTTTCCGAGCGGGCGCGAGACTAAGACCTTGGAAATAATGGAAGGGGGAGGGGAAACACAATATTGAAAAATAAAAACATCGCATTCCATTCTATGTCCCCTATATAGCCGATATCAGATCGGGGTGTAGTGTAGCACCCCACTGTCACGAATTCTTAACTGTGGCTCGTCTCTTTCCTATGATCATCCATCTCAACCGGTGAGCGTCCTGGTGCTGGCGCTCTGACCACGTCTCGAGACTGCATCATCATCAAGCCATTAATCAGAGGCTCCATGGCTCTTTCACATTGACCAAGTCGATCTCCTGCAAGAGGGCGAGAGAATGACTGGCGGACAAATGCCACGCTCGGGCAAGTCACGGAATCACGAGGCCGTGCCTTTTGACGCACGATATGGAAACCCCGTTTCAAGGCTGTGTCTGGTTTAACGCCAACGGTCCAGACGACGAGTCTTTCACGGAGTACGGCAGTGGCAAAGTGCCTTGCGTCTATCAGGGGAATAAAGCACGACGGCCCTCGCCGGTTCAAGAACTTTTTATAAATATTATTTATATCGCTTATTTTAATAATATTTTTATTTTTTTACTTAATAAAAAATTGCATATAAAATATATGCGAAATGTTATTAAAAAACTATAAAAAGCTGAGCTATACGCTAAGCTTTTAAAATGCTAGTTTTATTAAAAAAAATTAAATTTTTTAAATATATTTTTTTTAGCAGCAGCATTAAAATAAATCTTAAATATATTTAAACGATTTTAAAATAGCTACTTTTTAGTTTTTGTTATAAGTTGCAATAATTTTTAAGGTTTTGCAACTTTTACTGCCGCTTTATAAACGGGTATTTATAAATAGCGTTTTTATTGTTTTAGTACCTAAGAAAAAACGCTTTTATAACAAAAAAAGGTTAAATTTTTTCCAATGTTTTTTTAAAAAAAGCTTTTGATAAAATGAAAAAAGCATTTAAAAAAGCTATTTTTTTTATTTATTTTAACTTTAAAAAGCAAATATTGGTAAAAACTAACTTTTTTAAGGCAGCGCTAGCAGGTAACCTTTTTTTAAAAAAATAAACAAAGCAAATGGAAATTTGTTGCGTTTTATTTTCGGAAATATTTTAATGCTAAATCGCACTATGGTATTTTAAATTAAAAAATATTAGCTATTGTTAAATGTTTTAAACATTGGCAGCATTATTTTTAAAAAAGCAAATTGCCAGTAAAAATGCTGATAAATTATGCTAATTTACAAGCGTTTATAAAAACGCTTAAGCTAAATAAACGTTAAGCACGCTGGTATATTTACTTTGCTTTATTTAATTTTATTATTAAATATCAAAAAAAGAAAAAAAACAAGGCCGATTTATTTTTAAGACGTTTTGATTATATAGCTAAAAAGGCATATAATTTAAAGCTACTTTTTATTTTGGAAAAAAAACTAGCTGTATTAAAAATTAAAATTTAAAATGATTACTTTAAAATATTTATTAAAAAAATTTGCGCTGCGTATTTATTTAAAATTTGGTTATTTTTTGTTTAGGCAGTTACGCGCAAACGAGCGTAAATATTTATTGGTAATAAAAAGTTTTTTAATTTAAAAATATTTAAAAAAATTTAAAAGATAATTTGTGGCATTTAAGAAAAAAATCTTAAATATAAGGCGATTTGCAAGCAAATTAGCTATAAAAAGCTTATTAATTTTTAGTAAACGGTAAAAGCATTTTTGGTTTATTATAAAAATAAAGTGTATATATTTTTAAAAAAATCTGTTTATTTTTAATTTATCAAACTATATTACGATAATTTTATAGCAAAACATTTTGGTTAAAATTGAATATTTAAGTTGTTGTGTTAAAAGTTTTATTAAAAAAATATAAAATTTAACGTTTAAAATTATATTAATAGCTGTGCAATTTATTTAAAATTAAAAATAAAATATTATTAAAAATACAATAAATTTAATGCTTTACTAATTTTATTTGCTTTTATGCAAAAACTTTTTATAAATTTTATTGTTAGCTTTTTAAAAACCTTTTACAAAAGAAAAATAATTAACGCTATATTAGTTATAATTAATAAGTTTATAAAACTTTGTTATTTTTTTTTATTAGCAATATAATAATTTTAACAAAATTAGCAATTTTGTTTTACGAAAAAATTAAATATGTTTATAGCAGCTTTTTAAGTATAGTTTTAAATTATGGTTTAATATTTACTAGTTAGTTTTAGTTAAATTTATGCTATTACTTTAAAATCAAAAAAAAAACATTTGGTAGCGTTTTACTTGCGAACCGATGGCTAAACAAAACGGATAAACCAAACTTTTAAAACATATTTAAAATGCTTTGTTAACACCGAACAAATTAATTAGCCTTAGTTATTACTTCAAGTTTATTTTGCTGTTAATTTATTTATTAATGCTATTACTAAAAAAACACTTTTTAAAGCTTTATATAATTATAAGCTAAAATTTTATTTATTTATTAAGGATAATTTTACGCTAAAAAAGGTATTAGCAGTACAAAATTAACTACATAAATTAATTAAACTAAAGAATAAACTAACAATTTAATAGCGAAAAGCAACCGAGTTATATATAAAACATTATAATAATAAGTATAAAGTATAATTATATATTACTGGTTAATTAGTTGCATTTTTAACTCGGAATTTTAAGTTTAAAAATAAAAAGCTCGCACTTAAATTTATTAAATTTTTTAAAATATTGGGTAAAATTAGTTCGCAGGCATATCGTATAGCTTTTTGTACCGAATATAACCGCTTTTATAACTTTTTTTTAGTATAGCTGTTAAAACTTTAAACCGCTAACACTAAAGATAATTTACTTATGTTTGTTTTTAAAAATGTTTAAAATAAATAAAAAATAAAAAATATAGTAAAAAAACAAATTTATTAAAGCAAATTATACTATAAAGTTAAATAAACAGGTTGGCTTTTAAAATATAACTAGTAGGTATTAGCAGCTAATATTATAGTTTTTAAAGCAATTAAAACATATAAAAAACGCTAAAACCAGCGGAAAAAAAACATTTTTAACAGCAAATAAATTATAAATTTTACACAAAAAAGCATTAAAAATATCGTGTGTTAATTTTTAATATATAGTTACGAGTTTTGGCAAATATTATAAAAAAAAAGAACTATAGTTTTATAATAAAAATTAAACCTATTTTTTAAAATTTATAATTTTGCGCTTTGTTAACAAGCTTTATAAAAATTTTTCCCGAATTGTTTATAGTTTAAAGTTTAATAATATTGTTATTTTTAAACCTAGTATTTTTTTTAAACAATATTTTTTTAAATTATTAATTATAATTTATTGCATAATAAAAATTGCATTTATAACTTTAAATATAATTAATTTACGCTTTGCTAATAAGCTATATGCAAATTTATAGTAAAATTAAAATAAGTTAAAGTAATAAACGTTTATAAACATTAGGTTTGTATAATTGTTTTGCTAAGCTTTAGCCCCGTTTTTTGCGACTATTAAAGCTTTATATTTTAAAATAAACTGCTTTACAGCAATTTTTCAAAAAAAAAATTTATAATCGGTAAATTTAAGGCAAAGGGCAATAGCGCAACGATATAACTTGCGTGTATCGGCATTTTATTTATATTAAAAATATTTATAAAACAAATATAAAACAAAATATATACAGCGTTAGCGGGAATTTGCTTAACATTTTGCAACATAATTTAGCGGCGTTAGCTCGCGATTTATTTATATGCACAAAATGCGGACTGAGAATTTTTGACTTTGGCTGTAAGGCTATATTAGCTGCGGTAAGTAATTATTATTTAACAAAAAGTTTTAAAAAAACAAAATTAATATCTAGCGAATTAGCGACAAATTAGCAGCGAAAGCTTTTAAACTAAGTTGTTGTTTTTATTACGAGCAAAAATATATTTATTTTTATAAACCGGCTTAAATAAAGTACAAGCTTAAATAATTAATTTATTAAAATAAACGGCATTAAAGGTTAATATAACTGGAATTTAAAAAAGTAATAAATAGTAAAATATGTATAAAATAAACATAAAAATATTTATAGGCTAGTATATTTTATAACCGTTTTTATAATTAATGCAAAAAAAAAAACTAACATTTTTAATTAAGCAACATATAAAAAAAAGATTGCTTTTTTTAGGCTGGAAACTATTAAATGTTTTTTAAAAATAATGCTAGCAAGCTATAAAACTTTTAAATTTATTAAAAGTTTTGCGCTAGCTGTAAACGCGGTTTTGCTTTTTTTTGCTTTGCTTTTTAAAGCGAGCGTTTTTTACCGAAATTGCGGCTTTTTCGTCGTCGTTTTTTAAAAAATTTTGTTTTTTATTACGAAGCCTAATATTATTAAAAATGCGCTTTAAATCGTTAAAAATGTTAAGCGGCAATAGTTTTTAGTTTTTAACGTTAGCGGTAGCGCTTTTTTGCTTAATTTTTTTATTTATTTTATTTTCCGCAAAAAAAGCAGCAATATGCGTAATATGCGCAAACTTGCGGGCTTTAACAGGCTTTTTAGTAGTAGCAGCTTTGCGTTTTAAAAGCATAGCAAATTATATATAAATTAATTAAAAAACGAAAATAAAAATATAATAATAATTAATAAAATAAATAGTGCTAAAACGTAATAATAGCTAAAAACCAAACAAAAAATAATAGCGGCAGCTAAAAAAGAAAAAAAAAAAGAAAAAAAAAAGCTAAAATTTTAAAGCAAATAAATAAATTGCGGCGCGCATACGAAAAAGCGAAAAAACTAGTGCGGGGCAACACGTAAACGCAAATTTATAAATATTTAGGTACTATAACACAACAAAACAATAACACAATAATGACTTTACACCACATAACACTAACTAAATTATATTTTATGTATATTACAGGCTATAAATACCTTGCTATGGAAAAAAAAATAGTTGTTATATACAGGCTATTAAATTAATAGAATTTATTCCCACTTTTTTTATATAGATATATTTTATACACCTAGTTCGTACCTAATTTTTATTTTTTTTAAGCTTTAGTTTTATATAAAACTTATTACTAAAATATTACAATTTATTGTACTTAACCCAGAATATTTCCCTATTTGTGACATTTATATTATTTTGCAAATTAGCAGCTTAGCAATTTTTATAACCAATAAAAGTTTTAATTATTTTTTGCATTTTTTTAAAGTTAAGCTATATAATAAATATATTAATAAATATTTTAAAAAAAATATATATAGTTTTTTACAATTTTTTTGCCATTTTTATACTTGAGTATATAATGTTAAAACAATTTATGCATTTTGCCCTTAAGTAGCTTTAATGCACGATAAAAAATATATAAAACTAAAACGTTATTAAAGTTTTACTGTTATTAATAAAATTTGCGTTAATATTTTAATAATATAAATTAAATAATTATAAAATAAACTTTTAAAATAAATATTTACGATAAATAGCAAGCTATATTTAAGCGTTAAGTTTATTTATAATAATAATAACAATATAGTATTTTGGTTTATAATTTTTATAATTTTTAATATAACAAATAAAATTGTTTATAGCTAATTTATTATCGCTTAACTTGTAAAAATTGGTTTAATAAAATAAATATAAATATTTAGTAAAAATAAAGTAAAAATACATATATAAATATATTATAATACCGCAAAGCAAAACATTGCCTTTATTATTTTTGTTAATAAATATACGGCAAAAACATTTACTAATTAATATATAAACACTTTTGTTTTATAATTAAAGTAAATAAATATTTAATAAAAATACCTTTTAATTTATTTATTTTAATATTAAATAATAGCAGTTTTGCCGGTTTAATAACATTTTATATATATATTTGCTATTTAAGCTATAAAGCAATTAGCTAATAAATATTTATTAAAAAAACCTTATGTTTTATTTACTATTAAATTATATTAAAATTTAAAAAAAAAAAATTTAAAAAAAAAAAAAGCTAAAAACGCTATAATAAATAATAGTATAAAATATTTAGCAAATAAATCCTCGGTATTTAAATAAATATTTATATAATAACTATATATTAAATAAATTATAAATAAACAACCGGATTTAGCTAAAAAAACTAAAAAAAAAAAAAAAAGCAAAAAAAAATTATAAATAAAATAAAAAAATAAATAGTTAAAAAAAAAAAGCAAATACCATATAAAAAAAAAAAAAAAAAAACAAATTATTTTTAATTAAGCTTAATGCAAACTTTAAATATAAGATTTTCTAATTTGGTATAGTCTGGCGAGATCACCTGACTAAAAAACTTTCTGTTAAGTGATCTCTGAGTACTCCCCACTAATTACTAAGTCCGGTTAGATACCAAAAGGTGCCAAGAGGTGAATGGTCGTTTGATGTGTAGTCTCCTACTAAGTAGCTATTCAGGACGAAATCCCAAAGAAATCCAGCATAACAGGCACATTCGGGGGTGCAATATGACCAACCCCTTGACCGAAGTATCCCACCAGCTTCGAGCCGTCGCCATACACAATCTGGGTGTACTGAGAGCCCTCTGGAACAGCGTTTCCCGTCACATTCTTGGTGTTTGTGAGATTGAATATGGCTGACCATTGCTTGAGCTGGTCGTATCCGCATTGTGGCCGGACCAGAGTGTCGGCCAGGCCATGGGCCACTAGCATGCGGGGACGTTTACTCGTGTACCCCGGGTACGCATTCTGAACGAACCGCGCCCATTCCTCCGGCGTGTGTTGCAGCTGCCCATGCGCACACGTCTGGTTGGCGCTAAAGGGCGTCGGATCCGACGTACTGCCCGCGAAACATGCGAAGGGGGTTCCGGAATACGTGGCGCCCGCCTCGAACACGTCCGGGTAGGATCCCGCCAGGACACTGGTCATCATGGCGCCCGAGGAGCCGCCCATGACGAACACCTTAGATGCGTCGACGCTGTACTTGGAGATGGCGTAGTTGATCATGCTGATGATGCCGAGGGCGTCGCCGGAGCCCCCGTGCGTGAGGGACCCGGCGTTGTTGACGTCCCAGCAGTTGCTGTGGTGCGTCGTCTGCGGGTAGATCACGATGAAGCCACCCGTGTTGGCGTACGATGGCAAGTTGGTGCCTGTGTACCACTGGGATGCTGTGCCGCCGCACGGATGGAGCTAGAGGGGCGGATGTTAGTAATATTGTGCCGTGCCATTCGGTGTCTAGGTTGGCGGGATGGAGAGGTAGGTGAGGCGGTCTCAAAAACCAACTGGCATCCAACTATAACACCTAATTCGGCCAACTAGGTGCCAGTTCTTTTTCAGATCGCCTCGATAGGATTGGGAGGGATATTCCACTTACAGCTACGATCAGAGATGGGTTGCTTGCGATAGTGTCAGGAACGTAGACGTACATCTGAATTGAAGTCGGATTGGCGCCGAAGTTGGTCACTTGCTGAAGAGAAGCCCCCAGCGCCGAGCCGGCCAAAGACAACCAATGGATCGCAGTGCTGAACTTCATGTTTGGTGAGTTCGAAGGTATGTTTTCGCGGTACAATGGTCAAATACGAGATGCTCAACTCTTTGGCATGCCCATGGTCTCAGGACTCGGGGATGTTGACTGATTTCTATATTCGGTCGTCAGAGTATTCGCTTTTGTCAAATACATCCCGTTGGGACGTCCCGTGGCGGGGTGAATACGCATTCTGCCGGACCGGATACCGGGCGCGGGATCTCGAACGTCCATTGTTACTCCCTTTTTGGGATTATCCGACAAGTAAGAGTGACACATGCTTACTACCATTTTTTGCTCGACGCAAAAGGGCTTATAGCGACCTACTTGTGTGATTGTTCAAGAGCTATTGTTCGCTTAGCCAAGAGATTATTATTGTGCAGAGTGAAAATGATATGTAATTGAATCAATAGAGCTTTCGCTTATAGACTTCTAGTCCCAATTTCTGTGGCTTTCCAATACTGTGCTCTCTGTGGTAGATAGAAACTCTGGGATCCTGGGCAAAGTTGAAAGTGTATTAAAGCCGGCGGCGTATCATCATAACCAATGTTACTGTAGCGAGTACAAACGATGAAAGTCCAATGCCGATGGTAAACCCCAGACCAATCTTATCCCCCCGCGTGACCCGGTTGTTGTTGAACTGGCTAGTTGCCGTGTGCCTTGCCGACGTCGAAGTGGCTGTGATTTAAAAATCCAAGTCGTTCGACTGCTTATAACACCGGATGTTAACACTTTTGACCAATATGACTGCAGGGCCGCCCAAGTACCTATTTTTTAGTACTTCTCGGCTTTGCCCTAGGCCGGGGGTTTTTATACCTATAAAGCCACATTTTGTAAAATAGCATATATATAACTCTAGGACAACTTCTTTGCTGCGCTTTTATCGCCTTCTCATGCGCTAACCCTGCATATTAACAACACGGAGTTTCAAGTGACATCGAGAAGTAATCTCCCCTTAAAAGCAATATCGAACTCGAGAATAACTGTGACAAAAGCTATAGCAAGGCCAAAGATTTTAAGTGACAATAATAGCTTTATATTTTCTTTGGTAAAAATATAAACAGCACGGCAAGATGCTATTATCCGCTAAAACAGACGTACCGGCTCCTTTGTTGCCTATTGGCAAATAATGTGATTTATGGCTGTCTTACGATGTTTTCAGATAGCGCTGCCACCGTTGTTACCTAACCAATCGCAGGATCTCGTTCTTTTACGAGGGTTTCAATATTAACGAGGTGGTTGTGTCCCGTTGGCTTGCCAACTAGAAAGCTAAATGATGCGCTGACCGAGCTGAGCAGTAAAAACAAGATGGTATCGTAATGGTGGCTGACTATATGGTTAGATGCTAAAATTGATACATTTCAAGAGTACCTACGCAGCAGCCAATGCTCAAGCTTATTACTATCCCCTCTCGTGTGTATATTAATTACTTGTCGCCTTTTCTACTCGCACTTTTAACTCCATGAATTTAGAACCACCACTACACTTGAAAAATCCCGTTTTTGAGAACATTCGGGAATGAAGCTCCATACATCAGTTTTTATTGCTTGTCTCGGAACTGCATTTGCACTTCTATCTCCGGTAGAGCTTCGAGATTCGAGCCACCGAAGCTTGTCCTCGACAATTTGAGCCGATGTGTTGCGCTGAAAGTAGCAGGTGGGACTTTATTTAAAAGTATGTTATTCACATTTTATTTAGATAATTTATCAAGCTACCTTAAATGTTATTAACAACTTTTTATTAAACTTAAACCCTGCGCTAACTTTAGTTAACAAGCTGCTGTAAAAATGCCTTTTTTAATATATTTGATCACAAAACACTTTATAAAATTTATCCTGACTTTATCAAACAATGTTTATGCTACTAGCCTATAAAACTTTGTGAACACCTGTACCTCGGCCGGATATTGGGCTCTTTGCTGCAGGTTCACCGTTGTAAATCCTTTTTAATTCCAAGCCCCTTTAGTTTCCCGGGAGGGAGTAGTTGGTAATTCCCTTAGCTATATGCTTATGTATATTAGAATTAATTAAGAAGTTTTTCCTAACTAAACATTTGGGTGATTAGGTCTCCCCGTCGAGCTGCAACGTTGTACAGCTGAATTGAGGTGGACTTATGTTTGCAAATATGGCCTTATATCACAAGGTGACAATTACGCATCACGGGTAATGGTTTTGTGACAATATAGCTTAAAGAGGCCTTATTACTTGTCAAAGATAGTGGACTTGCCCATGTAGTTGCCAGCGCTTTGGGGAGTGGTCGTAGGAGCTCTGTTGCCGCTTGGCATGGTTGTGTTACTGCAAGGAAAACTCGTTTCCTTCGTGGCTGGTTGCTATGTGACTTTAACCTCTCGGGACAGAAATATGTCATGGAATTTATCACTTTCTTTATGAATGATGTATTATTTATTTCCACTTTGAAGTTTCTTTTTTTCAAAACCGGCCAACTAAAGCAATCACCTTAGCCTTTTATCAGGGGGCAGTTGTTGGTTGCAGTTTTTACGGCTTTCGTGTTACCAGGTTTGCGGGAAATCTTTTGGACGGTATCACAGCCTTGCTTATCGTATCGTTTGCAAGCAGCAAACCATTACTTGCCTATCTCGAGGCAACAGATAGCTAACTCTCTGTCTTGGTACTGCCTTTAGCAAACGCACCTCTAAGGGCGCCCCGGGAAATAGCATTAACCGCAGTAAGGGGCGTATTTACGCGAAAAGTAGCTTATTCTGGATTAATGCTAGCTGTCCCGCTATATTCGCCTGTCTTTACAAGCATACAAAGTATGAAAATAGGCAGAGTTGTGATTTGACTACCGTGTTGCCTTTTATTTCTCGCACCGAAGCTGCGGCTCTACCTATAAGCGGTCGGAAAAGTCGGGCATGGCGATGTTAACGCTCGCGACTCTTTGGACAGAGAGGATGGTATAAGCAAAAACCATAGGATATATAATGTCCTTCGTTCGAGGCCCCTAGAAATGCGGAATTCTGGAATTCCTTAGCACTGGCGCGCTTAATAATGCAGATTAACTCCTTCAATAAGATTATTAACCACTAAAGGGATGTAAAGGCTATCGTAAGTAGGGAGAAGGCTAATGATAGACTCGCGACAGTTCGAGTGGTGTTGAGGTCCTAGTTGAAAATATAGGTGTACAGTATTGATTATTATCATAAGAATCAGTCTAGATACAGTGGAGTAAGAGATACCTCTTCTAATATATAGTGAATGTATGTGGGTCGTATATACCTGTCAGAATAAGCGAGCCAGTCAATTGAGGGTGTAAATTGTTGTATTGTTGTTGAGAGCGCGTCTTGCTGTCTCTCTGAGATGTGTACTAATAAATAGCGTGGCGGGTTCACAGGGGTTGAGCAGTCCCTGCTCACCCCCTGACGTATTAGCCCGCGGTAATCCATCTAAATTAACCCTCAATTCTGACAATACCAGCCACCAGCATTACCAGCCCCCTTGTTTCCAATAGTCCTTGACTACCACAGATAGAACAGCTAGATCCTCGGTTAGTGCATCTGGACCGAACCTTTTTATGCTCACCTAGCTGTTTATTAGGCAATTTATGATAGAAAATGGAGGTAGCGGTAGACGATGCGGCAGCGGCGAACGAGACAATAGTAGTCGTTATATATTTGGTATCAATATTGTTTTTTACGGGCGTTTCCACTCGGCCACAAGAGCGAAGCAACCGAGCAATCTTCGGCGCGCAGAATGGGGTATTATCGCCTCCGGTGTTACGAGCCACAGGAAGGTGGCCGACCGAGGGTCGGGCGCCAGGAGACTGTGGTTTACGGCGCCCAATACAGACACGGGATCCCGTGCATATAATATTTTACGGGATTCCGTGTGGATTATATAAGCACCAGCTGCTACAGCTTTAGGCAGCTGCTATAATCGCGTATAACTATCACCCGCACCTTTCGCCTATAGCTATTAATACATTTTACAATCGTTATAATATAAATATATTAAAATATAATTTTATTAAAAAAAATAATAGCAAAACTTATCTGGTAAAATTAAACGCCGTTTGTTACCTGCTAAAATATAAAAACTGCTGCTCTCGATTGTCCTTTTCGATTCTCCTCTAAATATCACCCACACCTTTTCTCCCCGGATTTAAAAAGTTTTCAGCATATAAAACTTTAACACGTTTATTCTTTGCCTTATCCCAGTTTAAATAAGCTATTTTCTTTTTTTTTGTCCATTCCCTCGACCCCGTTAAATTAACACAGCGTTTCCCCATTTGATTATAATTAAAGCACTATTTAAAGCTCTTTTTATTATATCGCGCCGGCAGCCCTATCGCTTTTCGGTATTGTTAGTTAGTTTTAATGCTCCCGCGTGGCTAGGCCTTATACCAAGTATCCTTTGCGTTAATATATCTTTAGTAAATAGCCCGTAAGTCATTGTATTTTATAAGCAGACTTAACGGGCATAGTAAACTTGATAGGGCAAATAGCAAAAACGATAACACTATAACAGTTATACTATCAGCAACTTTACCAGCAGTACGAGCAAAAGCTTCGGCAGCAGCTTTTGCAGTTTTAACAGCAGCTATATTAGCAAAAGCCTTTGCAATAGCTTCCGCAGCTATACTAATAATAGTACTAACAGCAGCTGTGGCAGCATTAGCAGCGGTAAAACCGGCAGCAACTTTAACAGCTGTATTAGTTGCAGCTATGCCAGCCGCTGCTAGCAATTCTGCGTAGCATAAAAAACATGCTTTAGAAGTTATTGTGTGGCCCGGTTCTTGGCAACGGCTACACCTTGCTGGCGCCCGTAGCCGTACTACCGCTTCAACCACCTCAAAGCCGCTGGGCTCTCGTTGTGTACTTGATCGTGGGATATTTAAATTGGCTATAATTGAATCAATACGTTGACAAGGCTCCAGAAAAATCTGGGGTATCCCATCGCGTTGTAAGTGCCAATGCAAATGAAAATCTTTTAGTTGGAGCGGTTGATTGTTTTCCAATAAAATCTGGAGCGTATAAACACATAGAAGTCCTTGACTTCGAGTAAAAGCACCTGTACACTGTGGTGAAATAAAAGGGTTTTTTTTTGCTAATAGCTTCCGTTAATTATCGACCTTCCGGAGAGCCTCATGCGATACCCAGCCGCGTACAATACTATATAAAAATCCATCGAGGTCAATAGGTGTCCGTACTTGTTGCCGGGCTTAGTTGACTTTTAACTCGAAAAGCTGGTTAAATAAAGCATACTTAATAGCCCTCCAGGCCTCGAAAAAATCCAACGTCGATGTTTTTAAATGGGTTTTCACCAGCCCATAAATACCTTTTGCGCGTAAAATAACCACGTTATCGAAATAATAATACCAATTAACCCAGGCCTTAACAAGCTTTTCTTTATAGGTATCTAACCACATAGTTTTAACGTACGTGACTTGATCGCTATAATCGGGAAAATACTTCGTTTCAAATTCCTGTACGCGTTGATCGAATACCTCTTTATTTAATGATTTAATAATAGAATGCTATAATTGATAAAACTTATTCCAGGCTTCGGTCCCTTTGTCCCGGCGCATAAAGGTAAGCTGGCAATATCGGAGTACTGCTTTATTAGCATGCCAAAAGCATAGCAGCGAAAGTAAAGCTGGGAAGCAAATAGTAATAGCGTTAATACATGCTAAACAACGGTCTGTTAAAATTACAAACGGGAGCCGAGCTTTGCAACGCTCGTATATCGACTTTAGCCGGGTTAAAGCCCAAAGGTAATCCCTTTCCGCCTCCCCGCTAAAAAACGCAAAACCGATGCAAAAAAACCGCTGGCAAGCATCGACTCCAATTATATCCAGCAAAAGCATGCCGTACTTATTCGTTTTATAAGTACAATCCAATATTAGAACATCTGGGTATGCTTGGAGGTACGCCATTGATTTAAGGTAGGCAAATAAAACAGCCGTAACTCGGCCATCTAGATCTATTTGGAATTGACTCCAAAAGCCCTCTTGAAACACCTGATCCGCGAAAGCTTGTATTTGTCGGATATAACGATTACCTCTGTATAGTCACGCTATCACAACGTACCATGGTGGTACGATGAGCATTGCCACCCACAGGTTAAAAGAGGGAGCCAGAAGATAGAGGCCCTCAACAGAAAAAAAATACACAGACAATTTTGACCAGACTTTATATAATTGACTCAAATCTAACAATTAAAAGTCTTATCGCAATCCTTTTGAAGCGATATCAAAAATATCATTAAAAATCATTAATATATCATTTGGATATTGATTTTTATATAGATCATAATGCCAGTACCTTTTACTTTACGCGATTCGAAGAAAACCGATCTTACTGCCATTTTTCAAGAGGCAATTGACTGGCCGGAATGGGAACATGATTTCCTCATCAAGGCGGAAACCCTTGGCCTTAGCCAACATATTCGCACGAAAACCCCTATTATGTCCAGGCCAGAGATGCCGAACATTGCTCGAAAGAAGTACGAAAAGAAGCGAAACACCTTAGAGAATAGCCAGACGATCGAAGTCCAACCCGATTAAGACGAAGCCGAGATTGATGACGAGATCATTTAACACAAAAGAAATAATGGTGCTTGGATGACTTCTGACCTCACTGCACTTGGCAAAGCGACCTATGAATTAGACAACACCTTTTATAACCGAATGAAAAAGGAATATATTAAACAGGCACAAGCCTTAGAGAAAATAAGGAACCATGTTGTCAAAACGGTCGCAAACCACTACAAGACTACTTGCTGTTTTTCTACACAGATGGTATGGGAATGGTACAAAAACCTCAAGTCTTAATGTGGCAAGGCATCTACAGATAAAATAGATGATGCCAGACAAGCATACAAGGTTGCATTACAACCTTTGAAGAACCCCAAGAATGCCCCTAAGTGGATTGCGGCATGGGAGATCGCTTTCACCAAGGCAGAACAGAAAGGAGTCCCTGAAACCAAAATGGTTAGCTCATGGGCACGCGATTTCCTAGAAGCCATCTCGGAGGCCTTCCCTGTATGGTCAAACACTTACTACATCACTAAGAAGAGCGAGATCAAGAACGGTACTCTCGAGTTCCGTGAACTCGCAAATGACTTCCGCGATGTCATGATAAGGAACCCACAGAAATCTGGCCGTGCAACCAAAGGAGCATTTGGCGCTACCTACAATGGAGAAGCCTCTGATGACAGTGAAAAGGAAGGAAACAAGAAGACAAGGCAAAAGAAGGGAGCCAACAAGCGAAAGTCCAGAGCAGAGAACAGACTTGAAGACCGTCTAGAATGCTCTGCCTGTGAACTACTACATCTACTTCCCTAATGCTATTATGTTTTCCCTGAAAAGGCATACAAGGGCTTCGTTCCAAGAGAAGCAGTTGCCGAACGAGTGAAGAAGGCTATGGAAGGCCCACAACTGCAAGAAAAGATTCGCGCCTTGAAGCGAGGCAAATCTCGTACAAAAACACCTCAACCAAAGAACGAGGAAGAACCTGAAGAAATTCAAGACTGACTGTACGGAAGGACGATGGGCCAAGTACCCGGAGCTTTCTCGACACTCCCCTCGGAGGAGTATCCGTTAGCATACTCAGTCATTCTTGATAATGGAAGTACTATTACGATTACCAATCAAGAATGGAGACTTACCAACTGGAGAGTGGCTCCAGCAGGAGATTTTGTATGGTCTGGAGACCGACCCTTGCCCATAGTGGCATATGGAACCATGCGAGTTACTATTGGCAACACGATCTTAACGTTCCCAAATACGGCCTATTGTCCTACAATACTCACCACTCTGGTATCACTCAGAGAACTCAAACGGAGAGGGTATTGGTGGGATAATAAGGATAAGCAAACTTGCTTAAGAAGAAAAGATGACTCCCTGGTTGGATACATCAAGGATGTCCAGGGGCAATATGTCATTGAATATCGACCAGATCGACCTAAACAAACAGCGGTGTTCCATACCCAACAAACCTTGAAGAAACACAAGCATACCTCATGGACCAAGAGAGCCCCGTTAACAGGAGACGCTTGGAGATGGCATCAAAGATTAGGCCATCCTGGCCCTGAAGCACTTGAACACCTTGTGCGCTCATCTCAGGGGGTGATCATCAGAGGACCCACAGGAGTAGAATGTGAAGCCTGTGGAATGTCAAAAGTAAGACAACAGATTCGAAGGGCACCAAGGACCAACTATGAGGACCCAGGAGAGAGGCTGGCGATGGACTTCCATGACTACGAGGAGTCCCTGTCAAACGAGACATCGCACCTTATCTTTACCTGTAGGAACTCAGGGGTGTCCTGGGACTATGCCCTAGAGGATCGGAAGACAGAGACAATTATCCATGTCCTACACGCCCATATACGATGGCTGGAATATCAGTATGACATCAAAGTCAAGGCAATTGAAACAGATAATGAGATTACGGTCAACAAGCCAGATGTTGGACGATGGCTAGAAGCCCGCGCGATTAAAGTTGAGCCCTCATCACCGAATACCCAAGCACAAAACGGGGGTGCTGAACG
>MU389573.1:0-18139 GCA_022578775.1 Xylaria venustula | reverse complement strand
ATTATTATTATTATTATTATTATATTTAATTTATAAATTAATAAATTTATTAATTTAAAAAATAATTATATAAATATAAGCTAAATAAACATCAATTAATTTAGTAATAATATTATTAACGTTTTAATTGCTATTAATATTATTATTGCTGCTATTATTATAATTATTTTTAAGTTTGCTATATTTGTTGCATTTGCTGCTTTTATTGTTAGCGTTAGTTTTGTTAATAATTTGTTTGCTGTTTGCCTAAGTATTTTTAATTAGTAGCAGTAGCAGTAATTATTGCTGCCGTAGCTGCGCATTTCTGCGCGCGTTTGCTTTGCCGCTAATACTGTGTGCGCTGTGCCGTGCTTGCTTTATATACGCGTTGCGCTATTAAGCGGTTAAAATTTGATTTGCTGAAATACTGCTATTAATATACGGTGCTATAAATATATTTTTAAATATATTAATATTTTGCGATAAATATTTTTTTTTAAATTTTACCTTTTTTTAATATATATTAATATAATTTTATATTTTAAGGCATAATAAATTATTTTAATTTTCGTTAAATAATTTATTTAATAAATAATAATTTTTTTAAAAAATTGGCTATTTTTATTTAATAATGCATATATTTTTATTAATTTTTTTAAAAAAATTTAAAAATTTAGCTTTTATTTTTGCTGCTATTATTATATTTATTTTTATTTTTATTACTATTGCTATTATTATTATTATTGTTAATTTTATTACCGTTATATATATATTTGTTTAATTATTTGCTGCTTTTTTTAAGTTTAATTAAATATATTTTATATTTTTTTTTAAAAAATTTGCTTTATAATGTTTAAAATTACAAAATATTAATTTAAAAAAATTAATATATTTAAAATTAATTTTTTTTACATAAATTGTTTAATTTAATTATATATTTTATTTATTATTATATAATATATATTTTACAAATTAAAAGCGCTTTAAAATATTTAAATTATATTTTTTATAAATTTTTAATAAATTTATTAAGTAATATTTTATATATATTAAATATTTTACATTAAAAGTTTTTTTGTAGTATTTTTACTTTCTTTATATATTTTATATATTTATATAGCATAAATAAATGCTAATTTTTTTGTTTTTTTAATTATTAAATAAATTGCTTAAATATTATTAAAATAAATTTTTTATTTTTAATTAAACTTTAGGTAAATATTTTTAAATAATTTATATAAAATTATAATTTTTATTTTTGTTATTTTAAATACATTAATTTTTGCGTTAGTAATAATAATAAATATTATATTTAGCGTATAGCTTTTTAATTAATCGTATTTTTAAATAAAAACATTATAAATTTATATAATAAACGTTTAATTATTTTATTATTTGCAAATAAAGTATTATTTATAATAATAAATATTTATATGCTTTAATTAATATACCTATAAATAATTTTTAAATATTTTATATAATATAAATAATATATAATTAAATTTGTTATTTTTATATATTTTAACCTAAAATTTATTAAAAGTTTTAATAATAAAGCTGCTATAAATGCTATATTAAGCGTTAATATAATTGCGATATAAAAAATAAATTTTATATATTTTTAAAACGTTTTTATTTAAGCTTTTATAATTTATATTATATAAATAAAAAACTTTTTATAAAAAAGCGGTATAATTAATATTTAGCTATTATTAACTAAGTTATATTTAAGCGCGATTTTTTTAATATATTAATTATAAAGTAAAATTATTATATAAATTTATTTATTTTTAAACATTTTAATTTTTAAAAATTATTTAATTTTTTTTGTTTTTGAAAATTATTATATAATATAATTTTTTATTAAATAAAACTAAAAAATTATTTATATAAAATATAATATATATATTGCGATTAACAATATAAAAAAAGCATAGCTTTTAAATAAAAAAATTATTTTAAACTTTTTTAATATAAGCGCAATTTTTTTATACTATAAAAAAATAAGTTTTAAAAACTATACAAAATTTTTTTAAACAGTGCTATTATATTTTTTTGCTTAAAGTTTTTAAATAATTTGTATATTATTAACATTTTGTTTTTTTTTTTTGCGTTAAAAAATGCGCTTATTATATTATATTGCTTAATTTTTTAGTTTTTTTAAACTGTTAAAGCTATTATTAAACAAAAAATTTTAGCTGCAAATATAATAGCATAAATTAACTAAAAAATGTTTTTAAACTAAAAATTATTTTAAACTATGATTTATATTTTGCAAATTTATACATAGTTTTTTTTTATTAAATTTATAAATAAATATTTATTTTAATAAAAACCATTTCTATTTTATTTTATAAAGTAAAATAATTTATAATGCTTTATGTTTACTTAAATTTGTAATTTTTTAGCGAGCGTTTTTTTTAAACAGTTTTTTTAAAACATGTTTTTTCAGCTTTTTTTAGCTTTTAAAAAATCGTTTTAGCAAATTATTTTAATAAATTTTATTTAATAACGAAATTGCACTAAGCTTTTTTTGCTTATATTAATTTATAACTATTGCAAATAAAGCATAAAGCATTTTATATTTTCGGTTATTTTTATAAACTATTTTTTGCTAATTTAGCAAATAAATATTTAAAAAAAATAATTAATTATAATTATATAAAATAATAATTTTTTATTTTTTATATATAAATGTTATAAATATAGCAAATGTTTTAGCGTATTTGCTATTTTAATTAACTTAAATTTTTAAAAGCTTTTTTTAATTTTTTTAGCTAGCGTTTATTATTTATAAATAATTTTTACAAATTTTTTAAATATATTACCGTTAATTTTGCTGTTTTGTTTAAATTGTTTTATTTATATTTAAATAATATTTAAAATCGCTTGTTTTTTATTTAGCAAATTTTGTTGCCCGCTTATTACTATAATATATATAGCTCGGTTTTTTTTTAATAATTTTTTAATTGTTTTTTTTAAATTAATTAAATATATTTTTTAATAAAATTAAAATAATTTATTTTATTGTTTAGTTAATTTTAGTTTTTGCTTAAATGTTTTATTATTTTAAACTGTTTTTTAAACGTTTTTGCCGGTTGCTAAACCAACTTTAGCTTTTTTTAAAAAAAATATAAGTTTGTATAGCTAATTATTGTAATTTTTTAAGCTATTTTTTTTTAAAATTTACAGCCGTTTTTATTTTTAATTTAAAATTTTTTAGTTAGCTTTTAATTAATTTATCGGTAAATTTAAAAACATTTTTAAATTTATTAGTTTAAATAATAATTTGCTTTATTTATAAAAAAAATACTTTTTTTATATTTTTATATTATTTGAAATTATTTTAAAAGCTTTTTAACAATAATTATTTCGTTTAATAAATTAATTAAAATTTTTTAAAGCATTGTTTTTAATGTTTTATTATAAAATAAACTTTTGTTAACTTATATATTTTAAATAATAATTATTTAATTTAGTTTAAAAATTTATATATAATATAAATTAAGTGTTTATATTTAACCAAATAATTTATATAAATATGCGGCTTTATTTTATAAGTTTGCTTATTGCGGCTTAAAAGCATATTTTGTTTAATTAAATATATTTTACATTTATAAATATATACGATTTTAAAATTAAAGCTTAAATTAAATGTTATTTTACTAATTATAAGAAATTAATATTATTTAAAATATTATATAAATTATATTAAAAACATTTTTAAAAAAATATAAAAATTGTAAATATAGCTTAAGCTTATATTATATAACTTAGCAGCTGCTAAAACGGTTTTTAGCTAAAGTTTATCCGGTAAATAAACTTTTATTAATATTTTTTAAACTTTTGCTATTATTTTGTAATTTGCTTTTTTTTTTACCGACTAGCTTTTTATATATAAAAATAAAAGCTTTATTTTTATACTTTTAATATACGCTTAAAATATAAAAACAATGTTTTTAAACTTAAAAATTATTGTTTTTTTATTATCGCTGCATATTTTATATATTAAAAGTTTATATTGCCGCATTACTTAGCGCTTAAAGCATTAAAATGCTTTAAATATTTATAGCTTAGTTTGCTAAACTAAATTATAGCAATAAATTGTTTTACTATATTTATTTTTAATCGCAAACATTTATTTAAATTTTTTGTATTTTTTAAAATAATTATATAAATTTTAGTAAATTTTTTAAAACAGTTTTAATAAGCTTTTTTTTAAAATGCCGCGTATAACATACTTTTTTAAGTGTGTTTTAAAGTATATTTTGCACTTAATAGTTTTAATTTTTTTAATTTTAACTTTTTTAACGTTATAAATTAAAGCTTTTAAAGCTTTTTGTTTTAAATGCTTTGATTTTTTGTGCTTAAGCTTTTTTATATTTTTTTAATAGCTTTATTAAAAGCGTTTTAAATAAGCTTTATAAATTACTGCAATTATTTTTGCTAAACTTAATAAAAATTTCTAGCTTTTATTAATATTATTTATTAAACTTTTGCTTAAATAGTTAATAATAAATTTATATTTACAAAAAATTAAATTTATTTTTTTAGTAAAATGTTTTAACAAAATGTTTAACTTTAATTTTTTATATCGTAAAAAATAATTAAAATTATAATATTAAATTTTAACGTTTTTTAAGCAAGCTTTTAAATAATTTATATTTTTATTTTTAGCGCTAATTAAAACATTTTTAATTATTTTAATACTTTTGCTTATAATAGCAAGGCTTGTAATATTAGCGCTTATATATTTTTTATTTTTTAAAAAAATATATAAGCCTGGTTTAAATAAATTTAAATTGTTAATTAAATATAAAATATTATAATTGATAAAAATTATAAATTAGTACAACAAATAAAATAATATATTAAACGTTATATATATTATTAAATTAATTAAAAAATTTTTAATTAAAAATAAATTAATTATAATAGCAACAATTTTTTTTTCTAGTTATTTATCGCTTAATTTTTTTATTTTAAAGCTAAATTTAAAAAAAAAACGCTTTATTATTTTTAGCGAGTTTATTACGTAGGCTTTGCTAATTTTTAAATTTATAGCAAGTTTTAATATTTTAAATTTGTTTATAAAATTTTAGTTTAATTTTATAGTTAGTAAATTTAATTATAATTTTTTGCAAACGTGTATATTTTTTAAAGGTTTAACGGTGATTTTATTTAAAATTAACTAAGCAAAAGCAGCAAAATTCTTTTTAATTTAATTTATTTTAGCTATTTTTTTGTTGCATTTAAACGGTAATAATATTAAATAATTTTTCGCTTTATTATTATATATAGCAAAAAATTTTATATTTTTTTATTTACTTTGCGTAAGCTTTTTATTAAAAAAAACGTAAAATATTTAGTTATATTGCTTTAAAATTACTAAAGTTTTTTTTAGCTGTTTATTTAAAATTAATTAAATAAACTGTTAATATATTTAATTTAGCGCTATTTATATATAAATAACGCTTAAGAAATTTTTTGTTGCAAATATTTCATTAATGTTTAAAAGTTTAACAGTTTTTGCTTAAAAATAAGCTGTATACCAGTTTTTTATATTATATTTTTAGCTTAATTTTTTTAAAATCAGCTTGTTAAAACACCGTTTAATATTTTTGTTAAGCTATACTTTTTATAATTAACTAATTAAATAAAATGTAGCTTTAAATAACTTGCATTAAAGCTTATAAATTAATCGTTTTTACTATTATAAGCTTAATAATTATTGTTAATATAATTTTTAAATTAACTGTTTTGTTAAGTTAATTAAAAATAACTGTTTAGCAATTTAATTTAATAATTTTTACAAACAATTTAGCAATAAATATGCAAATTAAATTATTTAACTTTATAATAATTTAAACTTCTATAATTTTTTTCGTAAAAACGCGTAAGCAATTAATTATTTAAAGCATATATATAATGTTTTTTTAATTAAAACTTTTACGATTTTTATAAATAAATATATAAAAATTTTTAGTTTTAAAATTAATTAGCTGCTATATATTTTTTAAATTTATATAAAACTTAAAGCGATTAATTTAAAAAAATTAATTTTATTAACTATAAAGGTTAGCGTTTTTTGCTATAAATTTATTAAAATTTAAATAAATTATTGCGCTTAAATAAAATATTAAAAAAATAATGAAATATAAAATATAAAAGCTTATAAACGGTATATTAAATAAAAACAAAACTTTTAATTTTTTAACTAATAATTATCGATAGTTTATATAAATAATTTATAGCAAACCGGGTTTATAACTTTTGCATTTAAATAAAGCAAAGCTTATTTACATATGTATAAAATTAAATATAAATAAAATATAAAATTTTATTAATTTAAGTTATAATTAATAATGTATATGTAAAATGTTTTTTTTATAGCGGAGCGTACGGGATTATGTTGTCCCGCTCCCGGATTTATTTAAGTGTAATAAAGTAAATACTTAGTGATTTATTAAATTTTAGCTGTTTTACACTTTTTTGCTGCTTTTTTAAAACTGCGGAAAACATTACTAATAAATACCTTTATAATTGCTACCTTATATAATTTTTATTTTTTTTAAAAAATTAATATATTTATTGCAGGAAAAAAAAAGTAAAACTATAGCATTATTATATAATAGTTAATTAAAAAATAAATTTAAAACCAAAGTAATAATAAAATTAGCTTACTAGCATAAAAAATAATAATAAGTTTTATATATTTATAATAATAATATTATAATAAAATATTATTGCTGCTTATTAATATTAGCGTTAATATTTAATTTAAAGCTTGCTTTTTTGCTTAACGATAACGTTTAATAACGCCTAATAAACAAAAAAATACTATAAATAAAAATATATATATATAATTGCTTTATATAGCGTAAATTTTCAAAAGCTTTTTTTTAACCTTGTTGGTTTTTTTTAGCAAACTTTTTAAAGTATTTTTGCTAACCAATTTAAGCATAACTATAAAAGCTATTTTTGCGAGCTTTATTTAAGCTTTGTAATTTAACTGCTTTATTATTTTACAATTATTATAAAGGCTTAAAGGTATAGCATTAAAGCTTTTCGTTAAGCTACGGCATTTTTGCAGCCGCCGCGGCTTATAGCTTGCGTGTTTTATGCCTTGGCAAGCCGAACACCGCTAAAAAAGCTTTTTAGCAAGTCAGCTTTAAATTAAAAAGCTTAATAGCTATATTTATAAACTTTTAGTCGCTTATATTTTAGTGCTAATAAAGCTTTAAATTTTATAATAGCTTTTTTTTGTCTTGACGTATTAAAAACAAAGTTATTATTTAGCGGCTTAAAGCCCGCGTATATTGTCGGTGTTACTAAGATTTTTTATTATATAAACTTTTTTTTGCTTAATTAAAATAGCGTTTTACCCGAGTTTAATATAATATATAAAACTAAAAAATAAATAAACTTTAATAAATTAAATGTTATTTTTTTGCATATAAATTTGTTTGCTTTTTTTTATGTTTATTTAATTAAAAGCAATTTTTAACCTAAATAATAAAGAAAGTTTATAAAATTTAGCAAATATTTAAACATTAATAAATATTTTATTATTTGCATTAATATTATCGAAAATTGTTTTAAATTTATAAGTTTAAGCAGCGTTAATCCGGCAAATAATTAAAAATATGCCATTCGATTTTCCATTTTAACACTGGAAAATATAATTAAAGCTTAATTTAAACTATTAAAACACCTAGGTGTTAAAAAACCTTACGCAAATATGAGATTAAGCATAAAAAACATGCAGTTTTTAGCAATAAGCGCTTTATTTTTTTAAAAAATTAATCGTATTATTTCGATTAGCGGATATACGCGAAAGTATTTATATAGTATCGCTATGCGCTATATATAACAATAAATTTTAATAATAAATTTTAATTAAAATTGTGGGTTTTATTATAAAAAGGTTTTATTATATACGGGAATAAAGTTAGCTAAAATAAAAATAACGGTTTAGCTAAAAACGGCTTAATTTCACCCAGGTTTTATTTAATATATAATTTTAACAGTTTTTTATATATTAGCAAAGCTATAAATTTATTTGACCTAGGTCGTGTAAATCGAAAAACCATTGTTTAAAAAAAAACTAAGCGAAAAAAATAAAATTAATTTAAATTTAAAGCTAAAGTTAATAATTTATTATATAGTTTTACGTTATTTAATTTATTTTATGCAAAACAACAAATATAAAATTTAAAATTAATAAATTTATAAAGGCTTTTTTAGTTAACTTTTAATTATTATAAAACTTTATTATTAGGTTAACCAAACTAAAGGATATTTTAACACTAATAATAAAGGTTGCAAATAATATTTTTTTTTTTTTTGCATAGCAGCAACGCAAAGTTGCTAATATATTTTGACTTAGCGGCAATAAAAACGTTAAATATATAAAACTTAGCAAAAAGCAAACCATATTTAAGCACAATATTTTTTTGCTTAATTTTAAAAATGTTAAAAATAACATAAAAAAATTTTTTAAGTAAAAAGTATTTTTAGTAAAAAAAATAAAAATACCAAGCGTTTTAAATAAAGCGATATAACTTTAAATTTAATTATTTTAGGTTTTAAGCTGCTATATTTTTAGATTTTTAGCAGCGATTTAGCTATAAATTTAAATTTTTGCTTAAATTGCAGTTATTTTTTAATTGCTGTTTACCTGCGCTATTAAAAATATATACGGTATATATATTTATAATTTCGATTTTTAGCTATACCGGCTGTTAATAACGGTAGCTATTTATTATCTCGACGTAATAATAGCTTATTAAGTTTTATTAAGTATATACTCGTATATTTTAAATACCAAGCCTTTAAAATATGCGTTTAGTATATATATGTATTATTTAGCCACAATAATTTTTTGTGCCTGGTATTTACGCTAGGTAAACCTAACTAATAATTTTAAGCTGCTAAAGTACCCACTTAAGCATTAATTTAAAGTTATTATAAGCTTTTTAAAGTAAATATTTACAAAGTACTAAATATTTAACACTGTTTATATAAGCTAGTTAATTAGCTATGCTTAAAAAGTTATAGCTGTTAATTTTTTATGGTAAAAATTACGCAGTTGCAAATTATAGGTTTTTTTATTTTTTCGAAAAATTCCGCAAATTATTTTTAGTATATATAAAAAAAGCTTTTATTTATTTCACTGCAGCATTTTTAGCACGGCTTGCCGTATACATTGTTTTTTTTTATTAACCGCTAGTTATTAGCTATATTTATTTGTTAATAATATTTAGCTCGACTTTTTTTTTAGCGGTATTGTTTTAATTTTAAACTAAAAAATATTTATATATTATTTTTATTTAAACTGTTTAACACTTTTGTAAATAGTTAACGTTTATATTTTTTTTAAAATTTTACGTAATATTTGCGGTTATTATTTTTTTTATTACCGCTGCTTTTTTTTTATATTATTTTAACATGTTTTATTTATTTATTAACTTTTTTTACCGCAATACCTTTGTTTTTGTTAGACTTATTTAAAATAAATCGTAAGTAAAATAAACAAACTTAATTTTTATCGCAAATTTTGCGATTAAAGTGTAATTTAATGCTATTATATTTATTAATGTTAAAACCGAGCTAGTAACTTTGCAAATTAACAGCGCTTTTGCTTTTATTACTATATTAAACGTAAATTTATATTAAATTGTTTAAGTTTTAAATAAAAAATAATTTACAGCATTTTTTTTAAAAAACATTTAATTTTAAATTAATAAAAATAAAAGCTAACTTTAATATTTTTAGTAAATATTACCATTAATTAAAAAATAATAAATATATAAAAGCAAAAACGAAACGTTTTATTTATATGCCGTAAAAATTATAATAATATTACGGTCGATATAAATAAAAAAATAAAAAAACGTTTTGCAAATGTTTATTTATATTTTAATTAATTGGTAATTAAAATAAAAATAACGCCGCGCGTTAAAAATTTTATTAAAATTAACTTTATTTTTAATATATTAATTAATAAAGCTAATAAAGTTTCGCAAAAACTAGTTAAAAAAACTAAAAAATTACTAATTAAATACGACGTTAAAAATTAAAAAAAATATATTATTGCTAATAAAAATTTAGCGGCAAATTTTAATGCTTTTAGCTTTACCTTTGCTTTTATTTTTGCTAAGCTTATTATTAACGTTTTATAAGTTTTATTTGCAAATAACCTTTTATTTAATATTGCTGGTATTATATATAGTATTATTATTAATATTAGTGGCAAACAAAAAAACTATTGCTTTAAAATCGATTTACTAAAAAAGTTTTATAAAATATATAAATATAATAATATCGCTTTAAGCTTGTGATATTTTTTTAAATTAACGCTTTTTTTAAAGTATATACAAAGCTAAAATAGGCAAAAATTGCTAGCAATATTACGACCGGGGTATAGCTAATTGTTATTGCTAGCATTTATAAAAATTTTAACACCGACAACGGTAATACGCTATATTATTTAAGCTTAAATAACTACGAAAATAAAAACCCGCAACAAATTGCTCTAGTTAATTAAAGCACAAAAGCTTTTTATATTTTTTTAAAAACTTAAAACTTGGTTCGAGTTTTTTAATTTAAAAGTTTTTATAAAATTTATAACTAAAGTTTTTACCTTTTATTTTATAAATTATGCTATAATAACTTTTATTATATAGTAAATTTTAAATAGTTTTACAATAAAAAAAGTAGTTTTTACAATTAATTTAAATTTAAACAATTTTTAGGCTAAATTTTTTTTAGCTAGTTATAACCCAGCTTTTTTATTACTGTATAATATATATTATTTATTGTTTTATTCGCCGTTTATCCGGCATATTTTATATTTTTTTTTACTTTAAATAAAAAGCTAAATATTTTAAAAATATTAACATATAAAATTTTAAAATATTTAACTGTAACCGTTTTTAAACAAAACTATGTAATAGCTAGAAAATTATAAAATTAATTTATATTTAAAAAAAAGCCGACAAAAAATATAAATGGTTTTTATAAATTAATACCTATTTATTTTATATGAAATTTTGTGTTTATATATATTAAAACACGCTTTTTTAATAAAAGCAATAATAAATATAGCTTAAGTTTGCTTTAAAATTGCAAGTTTATTTACTTAAAACTTTTACATAATATTTCGTTTTTAAATTTTTAGGTAAAATTTGTCCCGTAAAATAAAATATTGCGTTGCAAATTATAAAGTTTACTATAAATAATTAAATATTTATTAATTGCAGCTATTTTTAATAAATAATTAAAAAAACTTTGCAAAATTATTCAATGTTTTTTATAATATATAAATTTTATATGCTTTTATTTTATAATATAAATAATATTTAGCAATTATTGTAATATTTTATAAATATATTATAAAGTAAAATATAATAAAGCAAAACCTAAGGCTTTTTTTTATTTATATTTATTTATCGCTTACGGGTTAGTAATAAATTATAATAAAAAAAATTTACATGGAAATATAACGGTAATAAATTTTTAAGTTTAAAAATTACCTAATAAAAGTATTTATTTATTTTAAATTATTTTTAAGCAGTATTAATGTTATAATATTAAATTACACTTTGTGCGCTATATTTTTTTTTATTTTTTTTGTATTTAATAACGTAATATTTAGCACCACGCGTTAATTTTTATTTTTTTACATTTTATAAACTTTTTTAACGCAATAAAAAAATGCTAAAAAACAATAAAAAAAAAAAAAAAAAAAAACAAAGGCATATATAAAAATAAAAAAGTTTATAATAAATAAAAAAGTTTGTAATAATATTACGCGCATTTATATTTAAATATACCTAGCAAACATTATTTTTATAATAAATATACACAGATTATATATATATATTTAAATTTGTCGGAACTTTTTTCATTTAATTTAAAAATACAATAAAAAAATACCATTTGCTTATATATCCTTAGCTTTTTCGCGATAATGGCTAAATATAACAAATTTACAGGAAAACATATTGTCGTGATTAGCGGAATACGCGGGGTAGGCCGCGGCGTTATCGAGGCTTCGCTTAAAAGCGGCGCGCGCATAACCCTTGCGAGATCCTCGCAGTTTAGCGCTAACGCGGCCGTTGCATTTATTAAAGCCGAGTATTTAAGCGCTACAACTATTACCACGTTTTTTATCGAGCTAAGCTGCGATATTTCCCAACCAACAGTAAAAGCAAACTTAAACGCACTGCTATCGCGTGCGGCACAGCTTAACAGCAAAATCAACCACATCGTATACACGGCAGCTAACAACTTTTCGCTAGGCAGCTTGCAAAACGTTACTAGCAACCTGGCGATGCAAGCGGCGCACATGCGGTTTTTAATACCTGTTTTTGTCGGCAAAGTAGCATAAAAACAACTTGGCTTTAATGTTGCTAAAAAAAAAAAAAAAATAAAAGCTTTATTTTAACGATTAAATTTATTATTTCGAAGCCGCGGGCTGGGCAAAACATTATTGTATATTTTAAAGCTAAACTTAAAAAATTAAGTTTTTTTTTTTTTTTTTTTTCCTTTTTTTTTTGCTTTGTTTTTTTCCTTTTTTTTTTTTTTTTCTAAAATAAATTCACTTTTTTTTTGTTAAATATAATATATTTATTTTAAATTAAACTTTAAAATATTAACATGTTTTTTTATTTGTTAATAATTTGCAACCTAGCTTTAAACCTTTTTTTAGTGCGCGTAAACGCTGTTAAAATAAGCATTGTTAATACAAAGCTTTAAAACTCGTTATACCAAAGCGTTAAAAAACGCAAAACGGCATTAAATAAAATATGCGCAGGTTTACCTGTTAATAAACCTTTTTTTATTGTTTAAAAAAACTTTATAAATTAATAAATTGCCGTGTAATAAATATTAAATACGTTTTTATAATTTACCGAATAAAACTATATTTATTTTATAAACCATAGCTTTTATTTAATTATTTTTTTACGATTATTTTAAACACGAAACCAATGTTTATTTTTATATATTTTTAGCAAAATTTTTAATAAAATAACCCGTTTTTAATATAGTAGCTAATTAATTATCTCGAATAAAGCCGTATATAAAAAACTTTATAACATTAACCGCATAAAAATATTAACCTCCGTTTTTAAATACTAACGTTATTAAAAACTTATTAATTAAATGGATTTTATACGGCTTAAATAAATTTGCAAAAATATATTTTACAAACGGTATATATAGTTATAGTTTAATTATTAATTAATATATATATAAATATTATATCGCTTATTAAAGCATTAATAATTCCGGCTAAATAAATAACTTATTAACAAATAAATATTAAATAACCGTAGCTTTTTAAAGTTATATGTCCTAAGGTAAAGGTATAACGTTATTTTATCACGCAATACATGCCGGCAGTTTAATAGAGACCTTGCGAAGCTAAGGGTTACATGTCGAGATAAATATATCCTTGTTAACATTATAGTTTTTTAGCCCCTAATGTGAATAACTAATCCCGATATTATAAGGTTTAACAAGCAATATTATTTACTAAAGGAGAAAACCAAGGCTATTTACAGCGAAAGCATTATAGGGTGATAACTAAGTTATTTTTTATTACAGCGTTTAACTTTTATAAGTGGCGCGGGATGTGACGCTTTAGATCCCATGCTTAAGACCGGGTATTTATTTTTATTATACCAGCTTTAATGTTCCCAAAGTTTGATGGCTTAATATGTAGGTTAAGGACGTTTTTTGCAAGTGACTAGATTTGCCTATCCGCTAAAACATAGCCACAGGGTCTAAAAAGGCATGCCCGTAGGTGAACTGCTGTTAAATCCTAAGGGCTTAAAACAAAATTATCGTTAAAAAGTTATCAAACCACGGAGCCCCGACTTCGTGTTTAATATAACATTACGTTGCATTTTAAGTTTAACTGTAAAATAAAAAAAAAAGCAGCTATCCCTATATTGGTACGCCATTAATTTTAACCCTGTAAAGTTTAATATGCTAAACACATTTGCCGCAGCATAGCATACAAAGGTATTTAAAGCTTAAAATATACGTTAGTTATAGTTTTATTAATTGCTATAAAAAAATATCACCGGTATATATTATATAATAAAGCAATATTTATACATTTTTATTTTAAAAATAACTATATATATTTTTTATAAAATATAATTTTTAAAAATAATTTTTTATTTTTATTTTATAAAGCTTAAATTTAAAATAATTAATTAATTGTTATATTAAAAATTAAAAATTTAAAATAAATATTAGTTTTATATTTAAATAAGCTATAAATTACGGCTATTAAAATAACTTTAGCCAGATTTAATAATTTGCAGTAATATATTTCACTTTAATATACCAAGGTTTATATATCTCGCTACCGGTAACACGTTTATAATACCTAGGTATTAATTAATAGCTATTAAATAACACTGCAGCGGAAAATAATTTATAGTGATTTATTTTATATTTATTACAGCTTTTTAGCTGTAAATATAAGCATTTTAAATTTTATATCGCCGCAAAATGCTATTTTTTATAAATTTTCTTTTCGGCAAGCTAATACTGCTGTTTTTATATTTAATTACCATTTTTAAAACTAAACTTTATACCTGGTTAAATTTCTAGCTGTTAATCTTACCAAAAAAAAAAAACAGAGAACTTAAATTTAAAATTTAAAAGCTATTCTGTGCAGCCTCGCAGTTAATGTTCGAGTGACCTAGGCATTACCAAAGCCAATCGGACAAAAGCAACTGGCTGCAATGAAGGCCAGCAGCATCATCCCTTAGCGACAATCCCAGAGCTACCAATCAGTCGTATCCAGTACTTGACTACATTGGCGTCATGCTTAACGCGTTCTCCTAGTAACGGTAATTCAATCATAACATTTCTTTCACGTAACGTTCTATAAGGAACTTTTTCCCCGTCGCCCGGCTCGTAAGTTGTCACCGACAGCAACGGTATCTCAATACCATTTCTTACCACACACCTGCTACAACAGATGCAGGAGCTTCACAAGAGGCAGATCACTATCATGACGGAACTTCTGGGTGCGTTAGCCCCGGTAAAGAAGCGGTCCGTTTCGTCAGGCGACTCCATTAAGAATCCGTTAAGGAGAGAAAATTTACGGACGTCGATAGCTGTTGTGGCAGCCCTTTACAGACAGAGCCGTAACGTAGTGAATCTAGGATCTAATTCCATCACCCCTTAGGTGACTTTTCGGATTGAACGTTATGTTACGTACCTTATTTGCAGTTAAGCTAGTTCACGTATGTAAACTTTAAGTTTTGCTATTGATATTAAAAAACACAGACCAGATTTTTCCGCATCGTGTGAAGTCAGTAAAGTGAATCCAAATGCTTATTTCTCAATAAATTATCATTCTTCGCCAACCTAGCTCTTGCAGATTTACTACAACATCTAGCGGTGGCGTGGGATGCTGTGCTACGCATTTGACTACAGTTGAATGTAGTATCCAGAGACAAAATCCCAAGGTGGGCTGCGCTTAAACGCAGGTAAGAAAAATAAACTTATCTCTGCTCTGGCAGCTGTGTGTTGTAAACAACCTAAGTAATAGATATATCTACGTACCTGCTCTCGCATAATGTGCCTTGCAGGCCAGTCCTCCAGCATCTGGCAATAGCCTTAACTCGCCTCACTAAAAAGTATTTAACGGGCTTAATACTTACGTGCAATGAGGGCAGTGTTCATCGCCGGCAACCAGCCTTCTCTTGCGACAGCCGGCACCCCCCCAAACTCCCTGCTCCATCTCAAAGCCTTAGAGCAGAGATCGTGGAGAACTTTATTTTCTTCTAGCCTCCCTCGGCAGTCGCCGGGAACCTCCATTGTGAATTAAGCGCCAAGCTTGTTCAACATCTCCTCAGCCCAAGTTCCTAGCTCACCGAAGTACCTCTCTGGCTCTTCGCCTCGCCAGTCTCGGAGAGCAAACCAAAGGTGGCGCACATCACTCCCTGCCTGGATCACACGTTTATAGCTGGGTGCTTGAATAAAGAGAATCTGTCCGGCCATAAGAAATTATTCCCTGAGTCATTCATTGAGTAGACACTTAAACTAAAACACACCTTGAAATAGTGCTTCGCCCATGTCTCGTATTCCGCAATGTCGTGTGGAGTAGCATCACGCGGCACCCGAGTGATTAATGGGCAAGCATTTTTGCCTGCGACTAGATCAACTGTCACGGCCATCGATGGAACAGACAAGATAGCCGGCACGATATGACCAGTTTCCCAGTCGTATAAGGATGTCACGCGCGGTTGATTTGTGCCAATTTCGATCGACATATTGTGAACACCGAAATCGCCGTGTTCAAGAACAAGCCGATATAATGAGTTTTGGTCGTCGTCTGCAGGCATTATATAAGAAACAAGGCGCAGGAATGACTGCTTAGCGGCCGCAGCAATTGGACCAACGGTGCAATTATCACTTTCCCATCCGATCATGTCGCCTATGTCTCCAATCGTAGCCTCGATCTTAGATGTAAAAAGAGCAATACAGAACTCGCGTGTGGGAGCCACAGGGATTGGGAGTGATCTGGGCTTTTGTTCAAAGAGGCGCTCGCGGAGCCAAATGGTTGCAAAATCGAGCGGCAGATTGAATTGGAATAGTGATGCGCGTATACTTGCTGAATGAGCAAGAAGATAGGACTACAGTAAGGTAAATTAGTTAAGTTAGTTAAAGTTTGATACGAGCACGCACCTTCTCCTCTTGACTAATGGAGCTCCATTTGATATTGCCTCCTTCTGCTTTTTCGAACAAGAGCAGCCTACGGCCTGTAATGTCGCTGGGGAGGTCAAGTCTAGGTCCATCGTGCTCTAAGGGGATACGGTGGTAAAGCAAGCGAGAGACCGGAACATTGGATTTTGAGCGCAGGAGTTCGTAGGCCGCTACTTCAAACTTGATCTCGGCAACTTGCGACTGAACCGGGAAGCCGTCAAAGTTGGGCATATTGATATCACCACGAGCCAAGCGCGCCACGATGTCAGGTCGGTTCGAGAGCTTAATATGGAAGCCCTACAGATCATCCTTAGCCGTAACGTAATTATAAAGATTGCAAGCCAAAAACTCACATAATTGTTAGAGCCTTTGTCGAGATATGGAATGTCAACCACCTGGGCGTTAAGATTCTTCTCAATCTCTTGAATTAGGAGGTTCACATTCCAGAAAAGGGGGCTTTTCCCGTTATGAACTAAAGCGAGTAGCTGTTTGCCGTTAAAGTCGCTGCCATCCGGCATTTTGGGCCAGTCGTCGTCAACATATGTATCTTCAACGACGGACATTATCAGCGGCGAGAAATAATAGGACGGTAGTGAGTGAGTTGTATCTTAACAAGTAAAACACCATATCAAGACCGAGCTATGATTAAGTAGGATTTCTAGTACTCACTTTGCTGCCTAGATCAGGACATTTGACATTCCATTGTCCAATGAGATTTTCTCTGTTACCGCACAGGCCTCAGAGACCGCGGCAGCCGGAGGCTGAGATGCCAATCCTAGGATTGGGTGGGTCATTGTAAGCTGCCCCGCACGTATCAAAACACAGTGGCCCCCACTGCAATCACATTCCCTAACAACCAATGGTTTTCATCATTAGGATCCAGTTCAAACCCTGTAGGTCAAAACGCACGAACCATACAACTAAGTTGCCATGCGGCGTTCCTGGGAAGCGATTCGGGAATCAGCTATAGGGTGCGCACAATCCACTTATCTCTCTAACAGAGCCAACCAATCTACTGGTGAGGCCGTGAACATCGCTTAGTATACGTACCTTAAGAACGCCCAACTGTTTCTATCTCTCGCACTCAGGTGGGGCTAAGCCCACCTGCGCGCATATAAAATTAAATGCAAATAAAATGTAAAAGTTTATTAATTTAAATTGTAATTTATAATATATATGTAAAATGTTTTGTTTTATAGCGGAGTATATAAAATTATATTTTTTTGCTTTTAAATTTATTTAAATATAATATATTTTTTAACTTTATTATTTATAATAATTGCAAAGTTAATTTTAAAAATTATAATAAAAAAATATTTATAGTTTAAAAAATATATAATAGCGTTTAATATATTTATATTTTTTTAAATGTTATTTTAATAAATATATTAATATATATATATATATATATATATTTAAA
>MU389572.1:0-18665 GCA_022578775.1 Xylaria venustula | reverse complement strand
CAGTTGGCCTTCTGACCTTTCATACCCAATCAATCCATTGTTGATGATGACTTCTATAAGTGGCTAGCGTGGTATCGGAAGTCTCCGTATGACACGCAGTCACTCCAAACCGTATGTATAAGTAATCATGTCTTAAGAACAAAGCTTTGCATTCATGCTACCTAGCATATCACGACCTATAATACGTCGTAAGACTCCGTGTACAGTTATTCCGGCTTTTGAAGCCATTGCTTCAGTTTCTTTAGGGAGTATTCATCATGTTTTGCCTCGGATGTGAAGAATTCCTCCTCGTACCAGCCATCCGTTCCAAGGGATTGCAGGTTCATCCCAAAGGGTTGGCAAGACCCAAAGTCAATCAGCACAGGCATCCCATCCCTAATCATGATGTTATCTGGATTGATATCATTATGGGCTAACCCTAAAGAGTGAATATGATAGACAGCTGACTCAACAGCTTTGATAAATGCCTCATGGTCAAGTTGGTGGAAGGCGGGTGTCCAGGAAAACTGTGTCAGCGTCTGATTAAGGTGCTCCAAGACTATTGCTGTAATCCGACCACGCTTTACATGGCAGCCAAGGTATGTGATAATGTTGGGATGGGGTGTCATGGAGATCTGCTCCATGATAAGAGTTTCGTGCAAGACTTCTTTTGGGATATAGTCAGAACCTTTCATAGTTTCGTAACAGTTCAACCCAGGTCGCTTGATGAAGGCTGTGGTGTCCTCCCAGTGATTAGGCGCAATTTTGAGCCGAGTGTCTTCAGGGACTGGAGGGTAGATTTCCTCGTCCTTAACATGCTCCAATGCTAGACTATAGTCCGCAACAGAGATGTCCTTCTTCTGTTTATAAAGCTGTCCGAAGTAAAGATCGTCCTCAGAGGTGATGTGGTAAAAGGTGACGTATTTCACCTCGTCTGTCTCCGGGTCTAAGGCTTCCAATATGGTCAGGTCTTGGAGAGATGTTAATATAGGGCGTTGTATCTTGGAATCATCCATTGTGTCCGTGCATGGCTTGAGAAGAAGCTTAGAATGGTATATGGCGGGTATATCCCCTTTTTTTCAGCTCAAAGATGCTGGGCTGAAGCGGGAGAGAGCGTGTTGTGGAAGAGAAAGGACTCAGGAGTCAGGAGGAAAAAGGAAACAACCAGGCTGCTATCCACACACTATATGAGGCTATTGTTCAATAATATCATCTTATGATAAATAGCCAGGGGTGAAGCGCCCTGCTCGGCCGTGCTGCAGCTGTTGATAATCAGTATATAAAAGCCGAACATTGTTATGTTCGTTGGTTTGCAAGGTGGTAAAACACCAAAGTGTATAAAGCTCGCTAGGCTTCCGCGGTGGTGCATAGTGACCCGCTATATAGTAAAGTCATCCAATGAGATCGCGAGGTATGAAAGCTAAAACCAACAGTAGTAGGCCTAGCGAGAGAGGAAACCCACTTATGTAAAGGTTATTAGAGCCTCTTCTACTAGAAAATCAAAGTTCGCAAAACCAACACCTAGACAGCGCCACCCATATGACAGTATTGTGTTGGATTTGGTGCTCTCTATGGGCGACCTAAAAGGAGCCTGTGAGGCTTAAGTGACAAGATCACCACATTACCTAAGCAGAGTGGCGTACAGGGTGTGGCTAGGTCAGTGTGGCGTACACATCCACACCTAGAAAAGCTGTAACTAGAGAAAATGCTTTAAAATAAAAAACAGAGAGCCAGACATAATAAAGCGACGAGATTACATTACTACTGAAAATCTGACAATTAAGAGTTTTATTATTTTTTATATTTTACTAAAAGCGATTTGGAGATATTAAAGTGATAAGATCGTTATAATGTTGAACTAAACTGCTATTATTTTTAAATTTTTAGACGATTTTTTTTTGTGGAAAAAAGATTTTGCTGCTGCGGCTTGGAGCCGAGATTTATAGGAATATATAGCTTTTAAAAAATAAGCTTTATAGCTTACGAAGCTAAAAGCGCCAACCTTTGGAGATTATTTCCTAGCGAATTTAAATATCGAGTTTAATGAAGCTACGGTTACTAATTTTACTGTACTAGCCCGGGCGCTTTTTTAAGCCGCTAAACAAAGGTTTGATGCTTTTTTAAGGCATTATAATTTTTACCGAACTAAAGTTGCCGAGCTTTTCGAATAGATGCAAAAAACTGTACATTTAAATTATAAGCTTATTTATATGCGCGCTATTTAAACTATCGATTAGTAATACGATAACTTTAAAAAATTTAGTATTGTAGCTTAAAAAGTGCTTAAGTTTAAATATAAGCATAAATACGAGCAATTTATAACGAATACCGCTAGAAAGCTTATTAAAAATTTTACTAAATGGTTAAACGAGTGGCTTTATAAAATTTTTAAAGCTTATTTGAGAAATATTAAAAACAAAGAAAAAATAAATGCTTTTAAGCTTGTTACCGATTTAAATAAAGCTTTTTAGCATATATACCTAGCGTAAGCTACTTTATTTTAAAATATTAATAGCTAAGCTATTATAAATAATACTTTGGATTATTATGCAATTGCTACCGAATTTTGCCGAAAATTTACTATATTAAGCATGTTACGATTTACCGGAAAAATCGTTAAAAAAAAAGCTTTTTATATAGCAAAGTTTACGGATAAACAAACGGAAATAAGCGAGCTTAGCAGCAATATAAACAAAAAGCGCTTATATTAAACTCGCTAAAAAAAACGAGCTTACGATAAACGGATAAATTTTTTTTAATGGAATTATTAGCGAAAAAAAAGCTTTTAAAATATTTTTAATAAGCGTTTTTGCGTAAACATTAAAACAAAAGCTAAACAAGCTAACTTAAATATATTTAACTGTATAGTGTGTAATAAACGCTACTTAGTTGCGCTTTACTGGTATGCTTTTTTAAAGCTCCGTTTTAAAACCTGGCGAGTAAATATATAAGTGAAAAAAAAAGCAAAAATAAAAATAGCTAGCAAAAAAAGCGTTTAACGGGCGGTAAAAAAAACGCAACGTTAAAACCGAAAAAAAAAAGTTAAGTTTGAAATTTTTGCTGGACATCAACAAAAAAATTGACTAATAAAATTTTTTATAGCGCATATAGCAAGCTTTTTTTATATATCAAAAAAGATCGCTAAATTTTATATATTAAAAAATTGCGCTATAATAAATTTTAGGTTAAATATTTATATATTTAACCAAAAATAACAATTTTTAAATATAAAAAATGTTAATTTAAAAGATATAGTATTTACTAGAGATAGTGTGCTTTTTATACGAAGCTAAAAAGAAATTAATATTAAGGCAACAAGCTTTAAAGGCTTTATTATATACCGGTTATATAATGTAACATATTGCTTAGATATAGCTATAAACCTAGTGTTTTTGCAAGTTTTAAATCGACTAAAAGTTTATTAAAATAATAAGCTAAAGTTCGATCAACTAAAATACCGATAAAAAAAGCTTTTGTGTTTATTAACCCGTATGTACAAGCAATACGTTATAAAATATTTACCTGCAAAAATTACCGAACGAGCTTTTTATATACAGCAGAATTTTTTAAACTTTTATACTGAAAAATTGAGGTTTAAAGCGAGCTTATACCGCTAGCATCAGTAGCTTGAATATATAAAGCTAAAACTTTTTAAACGGCTATTTTTTTACACCGAAAAAGTAACGATTATTTTTTGCCCTAACAACAAGATTTGAACAGCTGGATATATAGCATGTAGCAAATCGAAAGCTTGCTGCTATATAGTACAAAACGTTTGCTTAAAAGTTACTGAGGCCGGAAATTAATTAGCAGTTAATTTTTACAAGTTTAACGATTTTTCCGACGGTAATAAAAAGTTTTAAAAAGTTATGCTTATTATAAACCGATATTTTAAATATACTTAAAATTATTATGCCGATAATAAGCATGTTAACATTATTTAAAAATTTTTTAAAAATTGCATTAAGTATATTAATTTTTACTTTAAAGCTAAAATAAAAATAATAAAATACAATAATAAAATATCGAGCACTAAGCAAAATATTTTAAAGCTTGCTAATTATTTTTACCGCGTTTACGGCATTAAAATAGAGCTTTTTTTTCCGCACACACAAAATTTTAACAGTAGCGCTGAAAAAATAGGGGTTATTATTAAATACCGAGCGAGCTCGATAAAAAATAATTGCAAGCTTTCGATTTTTTTTATAGCTAAAAATAGTATAAACAGCAATATATTTATATAACCGTACGCTAAAAAAAATAAACGGGTAGCAAGCTTTTTATAAAAAATTTTATTTGTATTTCGATAATTTATAAAGCATAATTAGTTATAAACGAAAGCTTTTTATAGCACACTTGCGGGTGTATAGCTGTATAGCGTTCGCTATAACTATTAAAGCTAAATTACGAAAAAAAAAGCGCCGGAAGCTCGACTTAAAGGCTTAGATAAGGTATTTAATAGGCTATTAATTTATTAATATGTATTAAATCTGGCTACCTCGAAAAAATCGAGTTATTATTACTAGGGATATTATTTTTAACAAAAACGAATTTTTTAGTAGCAATAAAAACAAATTTTAGGACAATTTTTTTAAGATAAGCCGAAAAAAGTACAAAGCGTTGCTAAACAAAATAAATTATTAAGCAGCTACCGAAATAAGTAAAAAAATAACTCGGGAACAAGAAAATAATAAGCTTTTTAATATAGTGTTTAAAAGCGCGGCCGAAAATATCGACGAAGCTAAAAACGAAAAAAATTTAAGCAACAACAAGCTTATAAATTAAAACCGGGAAAAGCTTAACAAAAATAATTACTTAATAACGAACTTAATATTTAAGCTACGATTGCTAATGTTACCAGAGTTTTTAAAGGTAGCACTGCTAAGTTTAACTATAGCTAGCTTAAAGTTGTTAAGTTTAAGCTTAAAAAGCAATTTTTTTATACTTATAGCATTAAATTACCTTGATTTAACATTTATAAATTTTTTTTTTAAGTAGATAATTTGCTTTAACGCGGCAAAATTACATGGAGATATGCTAATTAACGGAAAAAATATTTCAAAGGCTAGGCGTAATAAACTGTTAAAAGCCCCTAAAAAATTTTATAGCAACCGACCACAGCTATTAAATTTTGTTAAAAGCTTTGCTGCTAAAAAAAAAGAGGCTTTTAATAAAGCTTATTATATATTTCGCAACTAATTATAGCTATTAAATCTTGATAACGGTAAGACGGCAAATTATAACAGCGAAATACGGCTATTAAATTTTAAACACTTTGTTAGTAAAAAAAAAAAGGCTTTTAAGCTAGCTAACAAGCACTTAAAAGCTTAAAAAAATAACAAACATATACGTTAAAAAAGAGAGGCTTTTAAGCATACCAACAAGTACTTAAAAGCTTATTTACTTAAATTTTTCTAAAAGAAAAAAAGAATATATAAGCAAAATTTACCATTACTGCTAAAGTGGCACCGCGAGCTTAAGATTTATTTATTGGGAGATTATTTTCGAGAGGTTAAACGTATTTATTTACAAAGCTATAAAAAAATAAAAACTTAGAAAAAATTATTTAAAAGCTCGTTATAAAAAAAACTTACTTTAGATTATATATAAGTTTATATATACAAATTTAATAAGCATAAATATTATAATAAAAATAAAGCCTGGCTAGTAATATAAAAAAATTAACAGCTTAATAACGGCAAAAAAAATACTTATGCTAGCATTTTAGCGGGTAAATTTTTTAAAACGTTAATAGTTATAATAACTAAATTTAACTTTAAACTAAAGCAATATAACGCTATAAATGCTTTTGTTAACGCTAAATTAAACAAGGAAATTTATATGCGAATGCTACCTAGTTATCGAAAGCTGAACACTATTTTTAAGCTATTGCAAGTTTTATACAGGCTATAAAAGTTGCTTTTACTGTAGCAAAAAAAGTTTTTTAAGTTATTACGAAAAATGGGTTTTTTACTGATACTTTATAAACCTTGCTGTTATTTTTGTTAAGAAATATTATTATTTGTATACGTTAACGATATTATATTAGCTTACGATAAAAAAAGCCAGAAAATAGCTGATAAAATAATTGTTAGCCTGAAATAACAATATAATTTAACCGGTAAAAATAATTTATAATAGTTTTTAAAAGTAAAAGTAATTTAAAATTGAGTTAAACGGCTATTATAGCTTTTTTAAGCTTTATATATTAAAAAAATCGCTAAAATGCAAAATATTACTTTTATTATTTATGCAAACATGCTAATGCGAGCGGAAAAACTTTTTCCGTATAAAAAAAAAAGCGTTACCGAAAAGCATTTACCGGTACTAGCAAAAAACCGGATTTATTTTATATGCTGCAGTAATTATTTGTTTAAATATAGCGTTTAAAGCTTTAAAATTAGCTTAATTTAACTATAACTTTTTTTTAAGCACTATAAAGCGGCTAACAAGCTTTTTACCTATTTATTATTTATTTAAAAATATATACTGCAATTTAAAAATAAAAACAATTTTGTAGTAGCTAGCAATGTTTTTTTTGCAAATAATATGCTAAATAAAAAAAGTTTTTAAGCTTACGTTATAAAACTTTTTAAAAAGGTTATCGGATAGCGATTAAATAAACAAAATATAGTTATTATTTTTATTATTAAAGCCGAGCTTTTTGCTTTAGCACAAGTAGCTAAAAAAGCTATGTATATAAACCGATTTATTAACAAGCTAGAAGTTACGTTAAAAAATTAGCATATTTAAATATTATGCGATAATTAGCAAATTATAAGCTTAGTTACTAAAAAAATAGCTTTGCTATATATTAAACTATGTTACGTTAATATTTATAACTATTAGCTACACTAAAAAATTAAAAATAAAATTATTTTAATAAAATATATATTTATTAACAATATAATTATTAATAAGTTAATAAAAGTTTTACTAGCATAAAAATAAAATATATTTTTTAATTAGCTTAAGTTAATTAAGCTGCTAAAAAATAATAAAATAGCTTTAAGCTTATTTTTGCTTTTTAACGAGCTTAAAAGCAAATTAATTAGCAAAAAGTTTTTTAAATAAATATTTAAGGTATAAAAATTAAAAAATAAGTTATAAATTATAAGTTACAAGTTTAATATAAAAATTATAAAAAGCAAAAATAAATTTTTTTTTAATTGCTTAAAAATTATTTAAACCGAAAAAAACTTTTAAATTAATTATTTCGAAAAGCTATTAATTAATTATTTTAAAAAGCTACAAATTAATTACTTTAAAAAGCTATAAGTTTATTATTTAAATAGTTAAAGCTTATTTTTTTTTTTTTTTTTTTTTTTTCGGCTAAGTTTAAAAGCATGCGGACCGTAGTTTGCAGTGCTTAAATGCGCGCTTAAAGCGTACTAGCGACAAAAGCGTCGCGCAAAACGCAAGCGGCATAGCAAATATCGGCGGGCTTATTATTTGTTAGCTAGCTAATCCGCAACGCAATTATAATAAATAAATAAATTTACAAAAGCTTACAAAAGTGCTTTAAAGCATACCGCTAACAGCAATTTTTATTTTTTATAGTTTTAAAACATTTGTCGGTAAAGCGGTTTCAAAAAGCGCTACGCACGTAGTGCAAGCAGGGCGTTTTTTTTTAAACTTTTAAAAAAGCCGGTCGGCCGCGGCGGCGAAAGCAAGCATGCGGGCTACTTGCTAGAGCAAAAGCCGAAAACGAAGCGGCGGCAAAAGCAGCAGCAAAAGCGGCAGCGCGCAGCGGAAACACCGGCAGCAAAACAAGCGATACAGTAATTACCTGCTTAAAAGCAGTAATAAAAATGTTAGGCAAACTTAGCAAAAAACTATTTAGCAAAAGCGTAGCACTAGTAGCAGCAGCGCCGAAGCGTGCTTTACGCAAAAACGTAATAAAAGCAGCGAAAGCGCAAGCAGCAGCAGCGCAAACAAGCAAAAAGCGGCTAAAAAGCTTTATTACGATTAGGCGCAAGCGCAAGCGTAGCAGCAAGCAGGCCGAAATATTCTCGTTTTCGGAAAACAAATCGGACGAGCTAGCAAACGTGTTAATACTATGCTATAAATTTTTGTAAGCAACATTTATAAAAAAAGCGCGCGTAATATAATAGCAGCAGCAGCGTGTATAATTTAAGCGTGCTATTTTAAGTTAGCGATTTTTACAACTAAGCACGAAAAGTTTTGCATAGCTAAATTATTATACCGAAAATAATTGTTTATATAATTTTAATTATTAATATATTAGTTTTGATTTTTTTCCGCGTATTTTGCGAAAGTGCGTATACTTAAGCAAATTTTTAAACACTTATAAAAACAATATTATTAAAATTAAAAAGCAAAAAACAAACGAGCTTTTTATATATATTTATATAAATTTATGTTTGCTGTTACAAAGTATATTTACTAAGTTGTATAGCAACAAGCTATAAATATTATTTATGCGCTTTATACACACACGCATATAAATCGCTATTATTTTTAGCGCATTATAACAATATTAACGCGCTATTTATACACGCGCGTGTAAAGCGCCCTAAAAATATTTACGCTATATTTAAGTTAACTTATTAAAGTAATTTTACCTAAAAAAGTGTGTTAAATTTAATGCTTTTTATAAGCGACCTAAAAAAAGCTTATAAAGCTTAAATAACAAAATTACTACATTACTTAAGCAAAGTGGCGTATAAAATGTGGCTAGGTTAATGTGGCATATATATTTATACCTAGAAAAGCTATAACTAAAAAAAATGCCTTAAAATAAAAAACAAAAAGCCAAACACAATAAAGCGACGAGATTACACTACTACTAAAAATCTAATATATTGTCTTACGATTTGTTTTTTTTGTTTTTGTTGGAAAAAAAGCCTGGAACTAACAGCAATTGCCTTTTAGTCCCTCGCCTTAACTAACAATGCACTAGCACCTAAGCATGTTTTCCTATATAATAGTGTTCTCCAATGCTATTTCAAAAAAAAAAGGCTAGGTAAACAAACAGCAAATACCGTATAAACTTAACAAAACTTGACAACATTAATGTAGTGATTTTTTTTAGCTGCAAAACACTTTACCTTTTTAGTCTGTGTTTTTTGTAAGCGAATACCACCTAAAATATTTAGCTACCGGGGTGTTAGTGTTTTAAAAAAAGTAACGCTTTTGCAGCAGCTAAATTGCTCGAAAACGTGTTTATATTATTAAATTTTTTTTAAAAAATTTGTTTTTTATTATTTTTGTTATTTTTGTTGTTTTTATAGCTAAAATGTTTAAAATAACTTATATTGCTTAATTTTTTTCGATTAATTTATATTATTATTAATATATTTTTAAAATTAATATTATTAATTAAACAATTAAATTTAAAACAAAAAAATATTATAAAAAATTAATATAAAGTTTTAAATTTTTTAAAATAAATTTACTGGTATTATTTTTTTTAAAAAAAAATTTAAATATTATTATTTTTTAAAAACTATTATATTTTATTTAAATAAAACAATTAAAAATTATTTAAGTTATTTTTTAGCGTTAATGCTGTTAAAAATAATTTTTAAAAGCTTATATTTTAAAAAATAGCTATATATTTTAAATTATTAAATATTTAAATTATTTTAAATTAATAAGCAAAATATAAAATTTATTTTAATAAAAAATTAATATTTAAAAATTATTAATTATGTTAATTAGCGTTAAAATTATATTTTTAAAATAAATTTTATAATATAAAAAAAAATAACAGCTAGTTATTATAAATTAATTTAAATAATAAATAATTATTTTTTTTGCTAGCTTATATTTTAAATATATTTATATTTTTATTTTTTTAAAACGCTATTAAATTAATTATTATTAAATAATTTATACATTAATAAAAGTGCTAAAAAAATAATTTGTTATATTAATAAATTTTTTTAATTTATTTAAAAAAATTTATAAAATAATAAATTATAAATATTAATAGCTTTAATAAATAATTTTGCTAAAAAATTTAATTTTAGCCGGTTTTTTTATTATTAAATTATTAATTTAAATAAAATATTAATATTTTTTTAAATTTTTAACAAATTATATATATAAACATAAAAATATTAAATTAATTTAAAAAAATTAAAAAAAAATAAATAAAAAAAACGCTAAATAATTTTAATATTAACTATTTTAATAAATAACTTATATATTAAAAAGCTAAAATTTATAATAATTTTTTATAATAAAAATAATATTATTATAAAAAAAAATAGTTTATATTATAAAAATATTAATATAAAATTTAACGAAAAAATATATAATAACAAAAATTTGTTTTTAAAATAAATAAAAAATAATTTAACTAGTTATATTAAAAAATAAAAATTATTTTTAGTTATTAATATAATTAATTTTTATAAAATTAAACAAATTAAAATAGCATTAAAAAAGCAAACATTTTAACGGCTAAAACATTATTAAGTTTTACAGTATATTTTTAGCTTTTAAATATAAGTTTTAATAGCACTTTTAAAGTTTAAATGTAAAAAAAAAATTAATATTTATTTTAAATGCTTAAATAAAAATAAAATATTTTTAAAAAAATAAATAATTAATTAAAAATAAATTATAATAATTTATATTATAAATAAAGTATAAAAACAAGTTTTTTAAATAAAAAATTATTAATTAATTATAAAGTTGTTTTAAAAAACAAACATTTTTATTTATTTAAATAGCCGCAATAATAATTTAATTAACATTAAAAATATTAATTTAAAACTATTGCAATTAAATAAATAATATTGTATATTTAAAAAATAAATTAATATTAATATTTTAAAAATTATTGCAAATAATAATATTAAATTAATAGCAATTAAAAAAACTTTTAAAATATTTTAAAATATTTACTATTAATTTTTAAAAATAACGTTAAAAAAATATAATTTTTATAAATTATAAATTAATAAAAATAAATTAAATTTAATAATGCAGTTTAAAAATAACAATAAAAATAAAATAATTAAAAATTAGTAAAATAGTTAAAAATTAATAAAAAAATAATTAAATATTAAAAAATAATTATTAAATTTATTTAAATATTTTTATATATTAATTTAATTATATATATAATTATTATTAATAATTTATATAAATATTTTAAAATTATAACTTGTTTTATTTTATAAATTAATAATATAAAGCTTTATATAAGCTCTTTTATAATTATTATTTTATATCGCTAAAAATTAATTATATTTATAAAAATTTTTACTATTTAAATTACTATATAAATTTATTATAATAATATAAAAATATTTTAAAATTAATTATTTTTAAAATTATTTTTATATAAAAAATATATAAAAATGTTTATTATTATTTAAAAACGTTTATATTATTAGCTTAATTTATTTATTTTATTTTATATTTTTTTATTAAAAATAAATTATTTAATAACTAGTTATATAAACTATATGTTATATTACGGCTGGCGCATTTACCACTTTACTAAATAGCTAACCTTTTTAAAAGGGATGTGAAATAGCTAAGGTGAAAGCTTGGCATTCCAGAGTAAACTATATAGCTAGGTGTTATTAAATTTGGTGCTCTCTATAGGGGACCTAAAAGAAGCCTGTAAGGCCTAAGTAACAAGATCACCACATTACCTAAGCAAAGTGGCGTACAAGGTGTGGCTAGGTTAGTGTGGCGTACATATTCACATTTAAAAAAGCTGTAACTAAAAAAAATGCCTTAAGATAAAACAAAAAGCCAGATATAATATAGCAACGAAATTACACTACTACTAAAAATTAAATAATTAAAAGTTTTATTATTTTTTATATTTTATTAAAAGCGATTTAAAGATATTAAAATAATAAAATCGTTATAATGTTAAATTAAACCGCTATTATTTTTAAATTTTTAGACGATTTTTTTCTATGGGAAAAAAATTTTGCCGCTGCGGCTCGGAGCCGAAATTTATAAAAATATATAGCTTTTGGAAAATAAGCTTTATAGCTTACGAAGCTAAAAGCGCCAACCCCTGGAAATTATTTTTTAGCGAATTTAAATATCAAGTTTAACAAAGTTACAGTTATTAATTTTACCGTACCAGCCCGGGCGCTTTTTTAAGCTGCTAAATAAAAGTTTAATGCTTTTTTAAAGCACTATAATTTTTACCGAACTAAAATTGCTAAGCTTTTTAAGTAAATGCAAAAAATTATATATTTAAATTATAAGCTTATTTATATGCGTGCTATTTAAACTATTAATTAGTAATACGATAACTTTAAAAAGCTTGGTGTTATAGCTTAAAAAATGCTTAAGTTTAAATATAAGCACAAATATAAGCAATTTATAATAAATATTGCTGGAAAGCTTATTAAAAACTTTACTAAATAATTAAACAAATAACTTTATAAAGTTTTTAAAGCTTATTTAAAAAATACCAAAAATAAAAAAAAATAAACGCTTTTAAACTTGTTACCGACTTAAATAAAACTTTTTAGCATATATACTTAGTATAAATTATTTTATTTCGAAATATTAATAGCTAAGCTATTATAAATAACACTTTAAATTATTATATAATTGCTACCGAACTTTGCCAAAAATTTATTATATTAAGCATATTATAATTTACCGGAAAAATTGTTAAAAAAAAAGCTTTTTATATAATAAAGTTTACAAATAAACAAACGGAAATAAATAAGCTTAGCAGCAATATAAACAAAAAGCGCTTACGCTAAACTCGCTAAAAAAAACAAGCTTACAATAAACGGATAAATTTTTTTTAACAAAATTGTTAGGAAAAAAAAAGCTTTTAAAATATTTTTAATAAATATTTTTGCGCAAACATTAAAACAAAAGCTAAACAAGCTAACTTAAATATATTTAACTGTATAATATATAATAAACGCTACTTAATTGCGCTTTGCTAATATATTTTTTTAAAGCTTTGTTTTAAAACCTAGCAAATAAATATACACGTAAAAAAAAAAGCAAAAATAAAAATAGCTAGCGAAAAAAACGTTTAACAAGCGATAAAAAAAGCACAACATTAAAACTAAAAAAAAAAAGTTAAATTTAAAATTTCCGCTAAATACCAACAGAAAAATTAACTAATAAAACTTTTTATAGCATATATAGTAAGCTTTTTTTACACATCGAAAAAAATCGCTAAGTTTTATATATTAAAAAATTGCGCTATAATAAATTTTAGGTTAAATATTTATATATTTAACCAAAAATAATAATTTTTAAATATAAAAAATGTTAACCCAAAAAATATAATATTTGCTGAAAACAGTGTGCTTTTTATACAAAGCTAAAAAAAAATTAATATTAAAGCAACAAGCTTTAAAAGCTTTATTATATACCGGTTATATAATATAGCTTATTGCTTAAATATAGCTATAAACCTAGTGTTTTTATAAGTTTTAAATTAATTAAAAGTTTATTAAAATAATAAGCTAAAATTTAATTAATTAAAATATCGGTAAAAAAAGCTTTTATATTTATTAACTCGTATATATAAGCAATACGTTATAAAACATTTATCTGCAAAAATTACCAAACAAGCTTTTTATATATAGCAAAATTTTTTAAACTTTTATATTAAAAAATTAAGGTTTAAAGCGAGCTTATACCGCTAGCATTAATAGCTTAAATATATAAAGCCAGAACTTTTTAAACGGCTATTTTTTTACACCAAAAAAATAACAATTATTTTTTGCTTTAACAATAAAATTTAAACAGCTAAATGTATAGCATATAGCAAATTAAAAGCTTGCTGCTATATAGTACAAAACGCTTGCTTAAAAGTTATTAAAGCTGGAAATCGATTAGCAGTTAATTTTTATAAGTTTAACAATTTTTTTAACAGTAATAAAAAGCTTTAAAAAGTTATGCTTGTTATAAACCAATATTTTAAATACATTTAAAATTATTATGTAAATAATAAATACGCTAATATTATTTAAAAAGTTTTCGAAAATTATATTAAATATATCGATTTTTATTTTAAAGCTAAAATAAAAATAAAAAAGTGCAATAATAAAATATTAAGCACTAAACAAAATATTTTAAAGCTTGTTAATTATTTTTACTGCGTTTACAGCACTAAAATAAAGCTTTTTTTTTTACATATACAAAATTTTAACGGTAGCGCTAAAAAAATAAAAACTACTATTAAATACCAAGTAAGCTCGATAAAAAACAACTGTAAGCTTTTAACTTTTTTATAGCTAAAAATAATACGAACAACAATATATTTATATAACCGTACGCTAAAAAAAATAAACAAATAGCAAGCTTTTTACGAAAAATTTTATTTATATTTCGATAATTTACAAAGCATAATTAGTTATAAACAAAAATTATTTATAGCATATTTGCGGGTGTATAGCTATATAGCATTTATTATAACCACTAAAACTAAATTATAAAAAAAAAAGCGCCGAAAGCTCGATTTAAAAGCTTAAATAAAATATTTAATAAGCTATTAATTTATTAATACGTATTAAATTTAGCTACCCTAAAAAAATCGAGTTATTATTATTAAAAATGTTATTTTTAACGAAAACAAATTTTTTAATAGTAATAAAAACAATTTTTAAAACAATTTTTTTAAAATAAGCCGAAAAAAATACAAAACACTGCTAAACAAAATAAATTATCAAGCAACCGCTAAAATAAGTAAAAAAATAACTTAAAAACAAAAAAATAATAAGCTTTTTAATATAATGTTTAAAAGCGCGGCTAAAAATATCGACAAAATTAAAAACGAAAAAAATTTAAGCGACAACAAACTTATAAACTAAAACTAAAAAAAACTTAACAAAAGCAATTATTTAACTACAAACTTAACGTTTAAGCTATAATTGCTAACGCTATTAAAATTTTTAAAAGCAGCACTGCTAAATTTAATTATAGCTAGCTTAAAATTGTTAAATTTAAGCTTAAAAAGCGATTTTTTTACACCTATAGCATTAAATTACCTTAATTTAATATTTATAAATTTTTTTTTTAAATAAATAATTTGCTTTAACGCAGCAAAATTACATAAAAATATATTAATTAACAAAAAAAATATTTTAAAAACTAAGCGTAATAAACTGCTAAAAGCCCCTAAAAAATTTTATAGTAATTAATTACAGCTATTAAATTTTATTAAAAGTTTTGCTGCTAAAAAAAAAAAGCTTTTAATAAAATTTATTATATATTTTGCAATTAATTACAGCTATTAAATTTTAATAACGGTAAAACGGCAAATTATTACAGCAAAACACGGCTATTAAATTTTAAACATTTTATTAATAAAAAAAAAAACTTTTAAGCTAGCTAACAAGCACTTAAAAGCTCAAAAAAATAACTATTATAACAAAATATAACTATTAAATTTTAAACATTTTGTTAATAAAAAAAAAAAAGCTTTTAAGCTAGCTAACAAATATTTAAAAGCTTAAAAAAATAATAAATATATATGTTAAAAAAAAAAAGCTTTTAAGCATACCAATAAATATTTAAAAGCTTATTTATTTAAATTTTTTTTAAAAAAAAAAATATATAAGCAAAATTTATTATTGCTGCTAAAATAGCACCGCGAGCTTAAAACTTACTTATTAAAAAATTATTTTTAAAAGGCTAAATATATTTATTTATAAAGCTATAAAAAAATAAAAACTTAAAAAAAATTATTTAAAAGCTTGTTATAAAAAAAGCTTACTTTAAATTATATATAAGTTTATATATACAAATTTAATAAACATAAATATTATAATAAAAATAAAGCCCGGCTAGTAGTATAAAAAAATCAATAGCTTAATAACGGCAAAAAAAATATTTATGCTAGCACTTTAGCAAATAAATCTTTTAAAATGTTAATAGCTATAGCAGCTAAGTTTAACTTTAAACTAAAGCAATATAATATTATAAATATTTTTGTTAACGTTAAATTAAACAAAAAAATTTATATACAAATGCTATTTAGTTATTAAAAGTTAAATATTATTTTTAAATTATTATAAGTTTTATATAAGCTATAAAAATTGCTTTTACTGTAGTAAAAAAAGCTTTTTAAATTATTACAAAAAATAGGTTTTTTACCGATATTTTATAAATTTTGCTGTTATTTTTGTTAAAAAATGCTATTATTTATATACGTTAACGATATTATATTAATTTATAATAAAAAAGGCTAAAAAATAGCCGATAAAATAATCGTTAGCTTAAAATAACGATATAATTTAACCGGTAAAAATAATTTATAATAGTTTTTAAAAATAAAAATAATTTAAAATTAAGCTAAACAGCTATTATAGTTTTTTTAAGCTTTATATATTAAAAAAATCGCTAAAATATAAAATATTATTTTTATTATTTATGCAAGCACGTTAATGCAAGCGGGAGAGCTTTTTCCGTATAAAAAAAAAGCATTACCGAAAAGCATTTATTAATATTAGCAAAAAACCGGCTTTATTTTATATGCTGCAGTAATTATATGCTTAAATATAACGTTTAAAGCTTTAAAATTAGCTTAATTTAATTATAATTTTTTTTTTAAATATTATAAAACGGCTAACAAGTTTTTTATTTATTTATTACTTATTTAAAAATATGCACTGCAATTTAAAAATAAAAATAATTTTGTAATAATTAACGATGTTTTTTTTGCAAATAATATACTAAATAAAAAAAACTTTTAAGTTTATATTATAAAGCTTTTTAAAAAAGTTATTAAATAGCAATTAAATAAACAAAATATAGTTATTACTTTTATTACTAAAATTAAATTTTTTGCTTTAGCATAAATAGCTAAAAAAGCTATATATATAAACCGATTTATTAACAAGTTAAAAATTACGTTAAAAAATTAGTATATTTAAATATTATGCAATAATTAGCAAACTATAAGTTTAATTATTAAAAAAATAGCTTTGCTACGTATTAAACTATATTATGTTAATATTTATAACTATTAACTACGCTAAAAAATTAAAAATAAAACTATTTTAATAAAATATATATTTATTAATAATATAATCGCTAACAAATTAATAAAAGTTTTATTAGCGTAAAAATAAAATATATTTTTTAATTAGCTTAAGTTAATTAAGCTATTAAAAAATAATAAAATAGTTTTAAATTTATTTTTGCTTTTTAACAAGCTTAAAAATAAGCTAATTAGCAAAAAACTTTCTAAATAAATATTTAAAGTATAAAAATTAAAAAATAAGTTATAAATTATAAGTTATAAATTTAATATAAAAATTATAAAAAATAAAAATAAAAAACTTTTTAATTGTTTAAAAACTATTTAAATTAAAAAAAATTTTTAAACTAATTATTTTAAAAGCTATTAATTAATTATTTTAAAAAGCTATAAGCTTATTATTTAAGTGGCCAAAGTTTATTTTTTTATTTTTTTTTTTTTCTGGCTAAGTTTAAAAGCATGCGGACCGTAATTTGCAGTGCTTAAATATGCGCTTAAAGCACACCAGCAATAAAAGCGTCGCGTAAAGCGCGAGCAGCACAGCAAATATTAGCGAGCTTATTATTTGTTAGTTAGCTAATATATAATGCAATTATAATAAATAAATAAATTTATAAAAATTTATAAAAATGCTTTAAAATATATTGCTAATAGCAATTTTTATTTTTTATAGTTTTAAAATATTTGCTGGTAAAGCAGCTTTAAAAAGCGCTATATATGCAGCGTAAGCAAAGCGTTTTTTTTTAAACTTTCGAAAAAGCCGGTCGGCTGCAGCAGCAAAAGCAAGCATATAAGCTACCTGCCGAAGCAAAAGCCGAAAACGAAGCGGCAGCAAAAGCGGCAGCAGCAGCAGCAACGCGCAGCAAAAACACCGGCAGTAAAACAAGCAATATAATAATTATTTGCTTAAAAGCAGTAGTAAAAATGCTAAGCAAATTTAGCAAAAAACTATTTAGCAAAAATATAGCACTAATAATAGCAGCGCTAAAACGCGCTTTACGCAAAAGCGTAATAAAAGCAGCAAAAGCGCAAGCAGCAGCAGCGCAAGCAAGCAAAAAGCAGCTAAAAAGCTTTACTATAATCGAGCGTAAGCGCAAACATAGCAGCAAGCAAGCCGAAATATTTTTGTTTCCAAAAAACAAATTAAACAAGCTAGCAAACGTATTAATACTATGCTATAAACTTTTATAAACAATATTTACAAAAAAAGCGCATATAATATAATAGCAGCAATAGCATATATAATTTAAACGTGTTATTTTAAATTAGCAATTTTTATAACTAAGCACAAAAAATTTTATATAGCTAAATTATTATACCGAAAATAATTATTTATATAATTTTAACTATTAATATATTAGCATCGATTTTTTGCCGCGCACTTTGCAAAAACGCGCATATTTAAGTAAATTTTTAAACATTTATAAAAATAATATTATTAAAACTAAAAAACAAAAAACAAACAAGCTTTTTATGCATGCTTATATAAATTTATATTTATTGCTGCAAAGCATATTTACTAAATTGCATAGCAACAAATTATAAATATTATTTATGCGCTTTATATATATATATATATAAATTGCCATTGTTTTTAGCGCATTATAACAACATTAATGTTACGAAATTACGTGTTAGGACAGGGGTGGCTCAGAAGGGTGGTGGCCCAATCTTTTTTCCCCGCATTCGTTCTCTTCTTCCCATTTCTTCTGGTCACGTGATC
>MU389571.1:0-19373 GCA_022578775.1 Xylaria venustula | reverse complement strand
TTTTTCTTTTTATTTTTTTTTTTTTTTATGCTGTTTTTTTTTTTTTTTCCATCCACCCCCCCCCCCCCCCCCCCCCCTCAAGATATGTAACTATATAAAATTCCTTTTATTTTTAATAATTAGTTTATATTACACTTAAGTAAATGCGGGAGCGGGACAACGTAGTCCTGTACGCTTTGCTTTAAAAAAAATATTTTATATATATATTATAAGTTATAATTTAAACCAATAAAGCTTTATATTTTATTTGCAATTAATTTTATATGCGCGCAAATAAGCTTTATTTTATTTAAACGCAAAAATTATAAGCCCGGTTTGCTATAAACTATTTATATAAACTATCGATAATTTTTAATTAAAAAGTTAAAAACTTTTTTTTTATTTAATATATTATTTATAAGCTTTTTTACTTTATACCCAATTATTTTCCTAATATTTTATCGAATCGCAATAATTTAGCTAAATTTTAACAAGCTTATAGCTAAAAACACCAAGCTTTGCAATTAATAAAACTAGCTTTTTTAAATTAATTATTTTAAGTTTTATATAAACTTAAAAAATATATAACAGTTAATTAATTTTAACAAAAAAAACTTTATATATTTATATATAAAAATTGTAAAAATTTTAAGTAAAAAAAATATTATATATATGCTTTAAATAATTAATTGCTTAAGCGTTTTTACGCAAAAAATTATAAAACCTTAAATTATTACAAAGCTAAACAATTTAATCCGCGTATTTATTGCTAAATTATTTGCAAAAGCTATTAAATTAAATTGCTATACAACTATTTTTAATTAAATTAATAAAACAGTTAATTTAAAAATTATATTAGCGGCAACTATTAAATTTATAATAATAAAAACAATTAATTTATAAGCTTTAATGCAAACTATATAAAATTATATTTTATTTATTTAATTAATTATAAAAAGCACGGCTTAGCAAAAATATTAAAAAATGTTTTAACAAGTTTATTTTAAAAAAATTAAGCTAAAAATGTGGTATAAAAACTAGTACGCAGCTTATTTTTAAGCAAAAGCTTTTAAGCTTTTAAATATTATTTATATATTAATAGCGCTAAATTAAATATATTAGTAATTTGCTTAATTAATTTTAAATAAGCAGCTAAAAAAAACTTTAATAATTTTAAAGCAATATAGCCGAATGTTTTACGTTTTTTTAAACAAAAAGTTTATGCAAAGCAAACAAAAAAATGCTGAAATTTTTACTATATATAATAGTAAAGCAAAAGATTATTTAATATTATTACCGTTTAACCGTAACAAAAAATAGCTAAAATAAATTAAATTAAAAAAGTTTTTGCTGCTTTTGTTTAGCTAATTTTAAATAAAAATATTGCTAAGCTTTTAAAAAGTGCGTATGTTTGCAAAAAACGGTAACTAAATTTATTAACTATAAAATTAAACTAATGTTTTATAAACAAATTTAAAATATTAAAACCCGCTATAAATTTAAAAATTAGCAAAACTTATATAATAAAATCGATAAAAAAAAATAAAGCGTTTTTTTTTTAAATTTAGCTTTAAAATAAAAAAGTTAAGCAATAAATAGCTAAATAAAAAAATGGTTGTTATTATACTCGATTTATTTTTAGTTAAAAATTTTTTAATTAATTTAGCAATATATATAACGTTTAATATATTATTTTATTTGCTTTACTAATTTATAGTTTTTAATAACTATAATATTTTATATTTAGTTAACAATTTAATTTTATTTAAATTAAGCTTATATATATTTTTTAAAATATAAAAAATATATAAACGCTAGTATTACAAGCTTTTTAATTATAAAAAAAGGTATTAAAATAATTAAAAGTATTTTAGCTAGCGCTCAGGGCAAAAATACGGATTATTTATTTTACAAAACGTGGTATACATAAAAAAATTATATAAATATTGTTTTAAAAGCTTGCTTAAAAACCGTTAAAATTTAATATTATAGCTATAATTACATTTTATGTTATAAAAACTTAAAGTTAAGCACTTTATTAAAACATTTTATTAAAAAAATAAACTTAGTTTTTTTTAAATATAAGTTTATTATTAACTATTTAAATAGAAATTTGGTAAACAATATTAATAAAAGCCGAAAAATTTTATTAAATTTAGCAAAAATAATTGCGGCAATATATAAAGCTTGTTTAAAACGCTTTTTAATAAAGCTATTAAAAAAAAAAAAAAGCTTTAGCATAAAAAAATAAAGCATTGAAAACTAAAAGCTATAAAAGCTTTAGTTTACAATGCTAAAAGTATTAAAATAAAAAAAACTAAAACTGTTAAATGCAAAATATACGCTAAAGCACACTTAAAAAAGCATATTTTGCGCCGCACTTTAAAAAAAAGCTTATTAAAACCGTTTTAAAAAGTTTATTAAAAACATTTTTAATTACTTTAAAAAATATAATAAATTTAAATAAATATTTGCGATTAAAAATAACTATAGTAAAATAATTTATTGCTATAACTTAATTTAACGTATTAAGCTATAAATATTTAAAACATTTTAGCGCTTTAAAAGCTAAGTAATGCGGCAATGTAAACTTTTAATATATAAAATGCGCAGCAATAATAAAAAAGCGATAATTTTTAAGCCTAAAAATACCGCTTTTATATTTTAAACGTATATTAAAAGCATAAAAAAAAGCAAGTTAAAAAATAATAGCAAAAGTTTAAAAAATATTAATAAAAGCTAATTTACCGAATGCGCTTTAGTTAAAAGTTATTTTAATAGCTGCTAAATTATATAATATAAGCTTAAGTTATATTTATAATTTTTATATTTTTTTTAAAATACTTTTAATATAGTTTATATAATATTTTAAATAATATTTTTTTAATGTAATTAATAAAATAACCGCTAATTTATATTTTAATTTTAAAAATATATATGCTTATAAATATAAAATATATTTAATTAAACAAAATATATTTGCAAGCCGCAAAAAGCAAGCCTATAAAATAAAGCTGTGTGTATATATAAATTATTTAATTAAATATAAAATATTTAATTTATACCGCGTATAAGTTTTTAAACTAAATTAAATAATTATTACTTAAAATATATAGTTTAACAAAAGCTTTTTTTATAATAAAACACTTAAAAAAACGTTTAAAAAAATTATAATTAATTTACTAAATAAAATAACTATTGTTAAAAAGCTTTTAAAATAGTTTTAAAATAATATAAAAATATAAAAAAAGTATTTTTTTTTATAAATAAAGCTAGCTGTTAATTAAATTAATAAACTTAAAAATATTTTTAAATTTACCGATAAATTGATTAAAAATTAACCAAAAAATTTTAAATCGGAGGTAAAAGCAGCTATAAATTTAAAAAAAATAGCCTAAAAAATTATAGCGATTAACCGCGCAAATTTATAACTTTAAAAAAAACGCTAAAACTGGTTTAACAATTAGCAAAAATATTTAAAAAACAGCTTAAAATAGCAAAATATTAAAATAAAAAGCTAAAATTAACTAAACAATAAAACGGATTATTTTAATTTTATTAAAAAATATATTTAATTAATTTAAAAAAAATAACTAAAAAACTGTTAAAAAACCTAGCTAAAAATATTATAATAATAAGCAAGCAATAAAATTAGCTAAATAAAAAAACAAGCAATTTTAAATTATTTAAATATAAATAAAACAATTTAAATAAAGCAGCAAAATTAACGGCAGTATATTTAAAAAACTTATAAAAATTATTTATAAGCAATAAAAACTAGCTAAAAAATTTAAAAAAAGCTTTTAAAAATTTAAAGTAATTAAAATAGCAAATATATTAAAATATTTGCTATATTTATAACATTTATATATAAAAAGCAAAAAATTAACATTTTATATAATTATAATTAGTTATTTTTTTTAAATATTTATTTGTTAAATTAGCAAAAATTAATTTATAAAAATAACTAAAAATATAAAATGCTTTATACTATATTTATAGCTGCTAAAAATTAATATAAGCAAAAAAAATTTAGCGTAACTTTGTTACTAAGCAAAATTTATAAAAATAATCTGCTAAAATTATTTTTTAAAAGCTAAAAAAAGCTAAAAAAATATTTTTTAAAAAAACTGTTTAAAAAAAACGCTTGCTAAAAAATTGCAAATTTAATTAAATATAAAGCATTATAAATTATTTTGCTTTATAAAGCAAAATATAAATTATTTTTATTAAAATAAATATTTATTTATAAATTTAATAAAAAAATTATTTATAAATTTGCAAAGTATAAATAATTATTTAAAATAATTTTTAGTTTAAAAATACGCTTTAATTAATTTATGCTGCTATATTTGCAACTAAAACTTTTTGCTTAATAATAATTTTAATAGTTTAAAAAAACTAAAAAATTTAGCAATATAACATAATAAACATATTTTTTAACGCAAAAAAAAAATAACAAAATATTAATAGCGTGCAAATTATTTAAAGGTTTTAAGCAAAAAAATATAATAATATTGCTTAAAAAAAATTTATATAATTTTTAAAATTTATTTTTTCTGTAATATAAAAAATTTGCGCTTATATTTAAAAAATTTAAAATAATTTTTTTATTTAAAAAGCTATACTTTTTTTAAATAGTTAATCGCAATATATATATAATATTTTATATAAATAATTTTTTAGTTTTTTTTTAATAAAAAATATATAAAAATAGCTAAAAAAATTATATAAAAAATTAAATTATATTATAATTTTAAAGAACAAAAAAAAATTAAAATATTTTAAAATAAACAAGCTTATATAATAATATTGTTTTACGATTAATATATTAAAAAAGTTGCGCATAAATATAACCTAGTTAATAATAGCTAAATATTAATTATGCTGTTTTTTTATAAAAAGCTTTTTATTTATACCAGGCAAACTATTAAAGCTTAAATAAAAACATTTTAAAAACATATAAAATTTATTTTTTATATTATAATTATATTAAATCTTAACGTAATATTTACAATAATTTTATTATTAAAATTTTTAATAAATTTTAGTTTAAAATATATAAAAATAACAAATTAAATTATATATTATTTATAGCTATATTAATTAAAGCATATAAATATTTATTATTGCAAATAATACTTTATTTATAAATAATAAAATAATTAAACGTTTATTATATAAATTTATTATATTTTTATTTAAAAATGCGATTAATTAAAAAACTACGCGTTAAAATATAATATTTATTTTTATTACTAAAGCAAAAATTAATACGTTTAATATAATAAAAATAAAAATTATAGCTTTATGCAAATTATTTAAAAATGTTTAACTAAAGCTTAATTAAAAATAAAAAATTTATTAAAATAATATTTAAGCAATTTATTTAATAATTAAAAAAACTAAAAAAATTAATATTTGTTTGCAATATATAAATATATAAAATATATAAATAAAACAAAAATATTGTAAAAAAATTTTTAAAATAAAATATTTAGCAAAATATAAAATATTAGCTAATAAATTTATTAAATATTTATAAAAAATATAGTTTAAACATTTTAAAGCATTTTTAAATTTATAAAATATATATTATATAGTAATAAATAAAACGTATAATTAAATTAAACAATTTATTTATGCTAAAAAATTTATTAAAAAAATTAATTTAAAATATACTAGCTTTTTTTAAATTAATATTTTATAATTTTAATAATTATAAAGCAAATTTTTAAAAAAATATAAAATATATTTAATTAAACTTAAAAAAAATAGCAAGCAATTAAATATATATATATATATAATAATAGCAAAATTAATAACGGTAATAATAATAATAGCAATAAAAATAAAAACTAAAATTTTAAATTTTTTTAAAAAAATTAATAAAAATATATATATTATAAAATAAAAATAGCAAATTTTTTAAAAAAATTATTTAAATAAAATTTAAATAATTTATATATAAAGTTAAGCAATTTATTATTTGCTTAAAAAATAACTAAAAATTAAATATTTATTAAAATAATTTATTATAGCTTAAAATATAAAATTATATTAATATATATTAAAAAAAACTAAAATTTAACAAAAAATATTTATAGCAAAATATAAATATGTTTAAAAGCATATTTATAGCACCGCGTGCTAATAGTAGCATTTCGACAAATAAAATTTTAACCGCCCGATAGCGCAACGCGTACGCATAAAAAGCACGGCACGGCACGTATAGCACCGGCGGCAAAACAAACGCGCATAAAAATGCGCGGCTGCAACAGCAACAACTTTAGCTACTATTGCTACTAATTAAAAATGCTTAAAAAAATAGCAAACAAGCTATTAACAAAGCTAGCGCCAGTAATAAAAATAGCAAACGTAGCAAATATAGCAAGTATAAAAATAATTATAATAGCAGCAACAATAATAATATTAATAGCAACATAAATAATAATTAAAATAATTAGCGTTTATTTTAACTTATATTTATATAATTATTTTTTAAATTAATAAATTTATTAATTTATAAATTAAATATAATAATAGCAAAAATAATAATAATAATAATATATAATAATTTAATTATTTATTAATATAAAAATAAAGCAATTTTTTTTATTTATATATAATATATAATTAAATAAAAATTATTTATAAAAAAAACTAAGTTTAATATTTATTAAAAATTTAAAAATTAACTAAAAATTATTTTAAAATTTATTATATTATATTTTAAATTATTTATAAAAATTATATAAACAGCAAAAAAAAAAAAAAATTTATTTTAAACTATTAATTATATATATAAATAATATTTTAAATTTATTAAACGCAAAAAATATAGCTTTTTATTGCTTAACTATATATTATTAAACATTTATAAATAATAATACTATAAATATTAATTTTTATAGCAATATATATTTAAATATATATTATTTATTATAAATAAAAAATATATAAATATATATATACACGCGTTAATATATTTATTAAAACAATATTTAAAAAAACGCAAACGTATTAAATATTATTATATACTTTTTAAACTATAAATATTTTTTTATTATAATTTTTAAAGTTAACTTTATAATTATTATAAATAATAAACTTAAAAAATATATCACACTTAAATAAATTTAAAAGCAAAACAATATAATTTTATATGCTCCGCTATAAAAAAAACATTTTACACATATATTATAAATTACAACTTAAACCAATAAAGCTTTATATTTTATCTGCAGTTAATCTTATATGCGCGCAGGTAAGCTTTGCCCCACCTAAACGCGAGAGTTCATATAGTCCTGGTTGGCTCAGACATACTGCACGATGGCGGCGCATGCAAATGGACGGTCGGATTGCCAGCTTATAGGTCGCCTGCGTAATGATTTAGTGGCGTTGCTACAATACGAAGGACCTATTCCTTGACTACCCTGTGTAGTGGAGGGTAGGAATCTGTTATAGGCTCTCTTGGGGGTCATGATAAAGCTCGATAAAACTGAGAAACATAGTAATACGGGGTTGAAGATATAGGTAGCCTCAGCCTCAGGTGATTTTCATCAAGTATTAAATGTTGTCTCACGGCCTACCAAAAGAACAAGCGCGAAACGCCGAGGAGATTGCCATTAAAACAAACCCAGATCTAAAAGCTTAGCAATCCATCATCTATTATTACCCATCTCCAACAGCTACAACTCTACTTACCTAATTCGAGGAAAATGGAAGAGGGGTCTGGCACCCCACTCCGTGCATCATGGTACGTGCTATTATTCGATACTCGATTCAAACGTCGATAGATTGCATACAGGTAGCTTCATTCAGATGCATTCCATTTCAATCTGCCTTGTTTCTACGTCATAGTCATATACTCGGCAATTTGTGGAATCTGACGAAAGTGCATAGTATGTTGTGAATTGTCCCAAGAAATTACTTGCATGCACCGGCGATTAGCAAGTATCCTGCAGACAGTCAATAGCAGTTCAACTAACGATTTCAACGGAAGGCAACAGATGCCGAGCCCAGAAATTGCGCTGTGTTCCATCCGCGGAGACGGACGCGTGTGAGCGCTGTGTAAGGGCCAAGTTAGAGAACGAATGTGTCTTCAGTAAGCGGCTAAGGTCCGGGCGCAATAAGAGACCATCGGAAAGTAATAACAACTGCGACCTGTTCCGAAAAGCCCAGGAGCCCCTGACCTCAGAGCTCCCAGGTCTCGGCGTCTTTCCACTGTCGACTTCCCCTACTTCTACAGATCTTGCCGAGAACTCGATGAAATTTCCCCTCGACTTTAGCTCTTTTGAGTTCTTGTGTCCGGACCAGTTGCTTCAGATGACCCCCGAATTTCTCTTCGACATGCCAGAGACAAGCACAACTGTCAGTTCTGACCCGGGCTCTGATATGGGCCATAGCCATACAGGAACGGGGGTTGGAACCAGTCTCTTCGATGTTCCAATCGATATAACCAGGATGCTACCACTCTCTACTCCTAGCGAGAAGGCCGCAATTCCAACGGCAGATACCGATCCTAGTCCCCGGAATGAGGACCCCGGAGACGATGGAGAGATGCTAGATCCTATAACAACACTAACCGGACTCCTATCCGAGATTCGTCGGTACGAGGGCCAGCTCGCCCAAATTTCCGGACAACCCAACGGAACTTTTGAAAATTACCCAATCGGAGAAGCACTATTTCTCTCCAAGCGGTTCTGCTCCTTCCTCTCCAACTGTAGCGATCGACCCCTTCTCTCTCAATCCGGGTTCTCGACTCCTACTAGTGCCCCCTCCGAACAGTATCTCCCCATCATCCTATTGGCACTCTCGTGCTATCTCAGCCTAGTGCACGTGCACCAGTCCGTATTCACGCACATGCACAGCCATCTTCTGCGGATCACAGATTCAGGTCCCAGACCAGACTCCTCCGCTGCCGTGAGCACCCAAACCATGGGGTCTACCAGCATATCCACCCCCTCAGACGTGGAGGCGGACATGCACGCATACCGCGGACTCCAACTTTGTCAGTTGCAGCCCGTCAGCACTGAATGGGAGCTAGCACTTATGTAGATGCCTGAGACGGTGACGATGTTGCTGTTGCTTTTAATACCGTGTTCGAGGAAGGGATTGCGTCGGTGCTGACTGGTGGGAGACTTTGCAGGACGCTGCGGGAGGGGGCGCGACGGCTGCGCGATTGTCTTGACGAGGTGGATGAGATGCTGAAAGGATTATTGGAGATCTGATAAAGCATTGCAGAACAGATCGGAGATCCTGGGGTAATTTAACTCTTTACATTATGCCCGGGCTGCCAGTAATATCGGGACATGATATTACATTGGTTGTGCCACGAAACCTTTGGTGGTTATGCTAGAATTATGTTACGGACCAACTAAAGAGGGATCGTGAAGACACGGTTACAAGAATCAAGGAAAGATTACAAGAATCATAAAATTCTCTTTCGCATCTAGTCACGATATTCAATTTAACTCTACAGTTACTTCTTGAAATGAAATCTCGAGGAGCAATCCTAACGACCTAGTAGTAATTATGACATCAATTATACCGTTCTACACAAAATAATACGTTCCCACCGATGATACGGTTACGGCACCCACTATCACAAGATTTTTCTATAGCACTCCGTATACTATGGGAGAGCGAATTACTATCAACTGGATAGACATAACCCTTTGATCCAGATCATAAATGTAGGCCCTGGCCATAGCAATGAGTCATATCGACTGTATAAGTTAGGATGTTACGATGTTACAGCTCAAAACCACTATTCCACTAGTTGGTATATCTATGATAGATCCCCTATTTGTTCTTCTTTTCTTAACAGGCGAAATTTTATATACGTATAATCCGTAAAGTCCAGTGACAATGCACGATCATGACCTCATAATAAGGGGCTCGGTGATCAAGCAGGTGTTGCCAATGGATGCCGAAAAAGCTCAGGACCCCTAAGGCAAATATCATTCAGCTCATGCAAAAAGTATGTCCAGCTTGTGTTAGACTCTGATTGATCAGGTGTTCTGAGAACTATTTAGCTGGATATTGAGAAAAGGCCGCATCCGTTGGCCCTACCGGCCTTCACGAGTAGCTTTGTGTGTGACCCGCATACTTGAAGGTCGAATCACTAGAATACGATAATTACCATGAGAAATCCCTATCTCCCCATGCCCAGTGCCTATCTATCATGACAACAATCTCGTAGTACCCGACAATATCAAACGCAGGAACCTGTGCCGGTAGAAATCGGATATTTTCGGCTTTATGTACCGGTATTACCACGGCGCGTCATTCGGAGTCGGGGGATCCAAAAGCGACTAATCACCCGAACAGCACCGTTTTTGTCACAAAACAACCGAACAAGCTTTTGGGGCGAAAGCCGAACTGACGGGTCGAGACTTGCCGGAAAGCTATAGCAACTATGCCACATATTCTTCTATCAACCTAATTTTATTGAACTCAATGGGTCATGTTAAACCTCATATAACTCACCGCGTTTCGAATGCGGAGCCGGGGATGAGACCAAATTTGATCAGACTTTTGATGTCTTATTCTTCTTTACTTCTCCACAAACTGTAAACATTCGTCTCCCAGTCCCAATAAGTCCGTTAAAATGCCCGAGGGTGAAGGAAAGACTGTCGTCGTGGTGAGAACTCCTCAAGAGCCCCGTCATCCAGATTATACCATGAATCTAATTCCAGCATTGGTATTCGTAGGTTGGCAGATCAGTCGCCGGTCTCCTCCAGGGTCTGCAGCTCAAGCGCAACGGGTACCACGTCGTGGTCTTGGAGCAAGACCCGTCCAAAGACCGGCATAACCATGAGTCAGGCGTGTCGATCGGCCCCAGCGTCATCCGCCTCTTGGACAAGTACGACGCCACGGGTCGGCCGTCGTCCATCCCATCGACCTTCCTGAGCGCCGCCTGGCACAAGCGGCTTCGAGTCGTGAATACCAAGTGGCACCACAACATGAGCAACTGGGGCTGCCTGTACCTGGTCCTGCGCGCCAACTTTGACGGTCTGCAGTCCGAGATGGTCCCGAACCCTCCGGGCCCCAGAGCCGGGGACGGCGTCGCTGACTATCGAGCTGGAAAGCGGGTGGTAGACTTGGTGTACAGCGAGAAACAGCAAAAGATTGATGTGCACTTTGTCGATGTCACGACGGGTGAAAAGGGCAAGATCTCCTCGGGGCTGGTCATCGCTGCCGACGGCGTCCATTCGACTGTGCGTCAGCTCTTGGGGGTCCCCGTGCGTCAACAGTACGCCGGATATATCGGCTGGCGAGGAACGGTGCCGGAGCGACTGCTGGCGCCGAGCACCATTGAGTATTTCGACGATCGATTGAACTTTTCCATCTTGAGCGGCATGTATTTCATCAGGTACGTCATTGGGACCAGTTTAAGATTCTATTGATGCAAAGACGTCAGGCATTTTTGTGACGAATCCCCATTTAATACTGACGAGAATATGCACCCTGCAATCAATAGTTACTTCATCCCCACCGAGAACGGAAACACCGAGCCCAGCAAACGTCTCCTGAACTGGGTCTGGTACTACGAGATCCCAGAGAACTCGGCCGAGATGGCCGCCATCTTCACGGACAAGAACGGCAAGCTGCACTCCCACACGGTGCCCCAGGGGCTCGTGAACCCCAACGTCTGGGCCGCCCAGGTGGCGCGTTACAAGCCGCAGATGACGGCGGTGCTGGCGGACGTCGTCTCGAACACGCCCAACCCGTTCATCACGAAGGTCAGCGAGGCACAGTGCCGCGCTGCTAGCTTCTACGACGGCCGCCTCATGCTCATAGGGGATGCCTTCACGGGGTTCCGGTCGCACCTTGGCATGGCCTCTGAGCAAGCTGCGCGTCATTGCCTGGCCGTGGAAAAGGTGATGAAGGGGCAGATCAGCGCGGAGCAGTATCACCGAGAAGCCGTCTTGTACGCGGACAGGTTCACGCTGCTGAACCGGTGCATTGGTTTCTCTGGTATGGGGTGGCTGTCTTCGCTGGCGTGGACTGTGTGGTCTTACGCATGGTTGATGTTCTCTTACCATACAGGCTTGGATTGTTATTAAAGCTAGAGAAATTTGATACGACTATATTATTATTGTTCCTTTTTTCATTGGAAATTGATGCAAAGGCGTGATGTATTAATACATGTGGTCGCGTGGTTGCTGGACAGCATTGGCCTACCGGGTGGGTTCTTGGGACCTCCGAAACCACTATCTGAACATTAACTAAAGGCCACCGCTGTTGCTATCGATTATTGACTCGCAAATCACAAAAAAATACGTTGATCACGCGTTTATTTTATTTATTTCTTCAACTACTTACCTAGTATCTTCTCTCCCCAAAAGAGGATGTTCGTCTCGTGCACTAAACCGCCCGTATGTATTGCCGCCATCACAACACCAATGCATGACATTAGAAAGGCATGGCTTTTCTCACACCTGTTAATTGGCCTAAGGATTTTATAGGTCGACCTGCAAGTACTTATCGGATTTTGAATCAATATGCTTCAGTGCTGTATTGTGGAGGAGCTGAGTCTACTCTGCATGCTATGTAAGTATTTTCCAGTCGGTCTCCGTGGCGGGTCTCCCTAGGTTGGGATGGGCATGGTATGATCCCTTATCCCGTCCATACCGTATAAATCTAACTAAAGGGAAGATCGATAACAACCGGCTTCTGAGGCACCAGCGGAGGCAAAGGCAGACTGAAGCACTCCACCGTAGCAGAGGTCCTCGCGGCGTCGGCGACCTTGGGCTGCGCGAGGATATACGTGCTCTGCAGCGCCGCGTACTGGCCACCGACCTCCAGACAGACCCTAGTATTCTGGGTGGCGGGCGAGCCGACCCCGGCCTCCTCAAAGTAGAAAGGCGAACCGTCGCTCGCGTGCCCGTAGACGTAGATGAACGCATACAGCGTCTTGCTCTCGGCGCCATTCTCGCCTTCCATCAGGACGGGGGCGGCGATGCCCCCGTCGATCGTGGCGTTGAACGCGGGACCCTGGATGGTGCCTTCGATGATCGGCTCGACGAGACGGCTGCCGCCCTGGAGCCGCGGAATCGGCCCTAGCGGCGTCTGGAGCTTGACGGTGGCGCTGAAGAGATATGTGGGTGAAGGGTAGAAAGTTGGGTGGGTGGGTAGTGCTGGTGTTGGTGTGGCGGCTGAAGATGCGGCCATGGTGAGCAATTGGTAATACAGTAAGTAGTAAGTAGTATCAACAAATGTTGTGATATTGTAAAAAGAATTAATGATGTATGCAATGTAGATGTTGTTAATGCACTGGAGTGAGGAGCCCCTAAACCTCCAGCGACCTGGTCTTGTGATAATAGTAAGCTGTTGTAACTTGTTTGACACGGCTGAATCACAAAGATCAATTACAAGATGAAACCTACACCAACTTCTTGCATTAATACTAAGGTTGCCTTAATGCTCGCTGTTCCATCGCCAAGTTCCAACACGGAGGCGCATCAAGGCTGACTGCCACCCTCGCATTATGCCGGGTTCGGAATGTTAAAGGTTCAGTTGCGAATTGCACCGACCGATAGACCGACTCCCAATTTGGTAATTTGATGAAGAGCGACAATGCGCGCTCCGTCTGTGCGGTGCATATCACTCCTTTCTCTCCGCGGACATCATGGCCGTAAAGCCGCGGACGTAGGACCACCAGAGCCGCAGCGCCGCGGAAGGCCGGATTACGCCGCCAAAACACAAAACCGTAACCCGAATCCGTACCTGCATCGTTGATATTGTTACACTGTCCTACCCACTGTCAAAATAGTGCTCGGATGTTTTTCTTAAAAGTGCATCTCGCTCAGCTGCCGGACCACATGTCACGGCAACTCATCACCGAATCACAACCCGAAATATCTGCCCCTCATGCCGTCTAGACCACGCCTGCCCGCATATTCGCCGCTCTCAAAAGGCTACGGACCGCGAGTTATCACCAGCCGGCTTTCAGAGAGAGGTCGCGATATAAGGCCACTCCCCGGTGTCGTTGTTGTCTCCCCTGCTCAGCGACCACAGCTGGGACCCAACCCACTGCATACCATCACAGCGTCCATTCGTTCACAAGCACTCGCCATGTCTTCCTCTTCCATGCCTGCTACGCATGGGCATAATGCTGCTTGCTGCAATGTTCCACCAGTCGTGTCTGACGGATACAGGCCCAAGGGGTCCTATGTGCAAGCTGGGGGCAAAAAGACATGTGAGAATGCCCCATGACTGACTGTCTTGTCCCCTTTTTACTACACCATCGAGTAGCTAACATACACAAAACTCGGTCGCCCAAAGACGTAACTGGCCCGTCTGATGCTACCAAGGGCCTCGTTTCCATCTTCGACATTTTCGGCTTCTTTAGTCAAACCCTCCAAGGTGCCGATATCTTGGCCACTGGCGGCGCCAATCAACAGTACAAGGTTTTCATGCCCGACTGGTTCGATGGCAAGCCCTGCCCACTAGAATGGTAATTATGAACAGTTCTCCTGTGATGTTTTCCCGTCGGATTCCTCATCTTGGGATCATCGAATAATAACTGAACAATGCACTGTGCAGGTATCCACCAGACACGGAAGAAAAGCAGGCGAAACTCGACGAATGGTTCGGAAAGAACTCACCGTTCGACGTTGCGGCTGCTCTGCCCGGTTATGTCAAGGCCCTGCAGGAGGCAAATCCGTCCATTAATTCCTGGGGGATAGTCGGGGTATGTTGCAGCTTCAAAGAAATGACTCCCATCAAAACTTGTCGCCCAAATTATCTGCTGTCAACTGACATGATAATACAACCAGTACTGCTGGGGTGGAAAAGTAATAGAGCTCGTGACATCGCAAGCGTCGTCGAACCCATTCTCCATCGCAGTCGCCTGCCACCCCGCCATGGTCAATCCTTCGGGCGCTGACAACATCGGCGTGCCCTACGGGCTCATCGCTTCCATGGAGGAGCCTGTGGAGACGATCAAGGACTTTGAAAGTAGGCTGAAGGTGCCGCACCGTGTCGAGATTTTCGGTGACCAGGTCCACGGCTTCATGGCGGCTCGCGCGGATCTTAACGATGGGCATGTCAAGGCCGAATATGCTCGTACTTACCAGGTCGTCCTTGACTTCTTGGGCAAGGAGTGGAAGTGATCATTATATAACGATCTTGCCATACATCACCTGAGAGGTATAAGCAGCACGTCGAAGGGTTTTTAATTTGCAGATAACAATAGAAACAACAGCAGGTAATCGTTAGGGAGGCTTTTAAAAGCTTTTACCACTAGGCAAAAATAAAAGTTTGAGTAATAGTTAAAATAAATAAATATTTATTAAAATAAAATTAATAGCTAAAAAACTATAAAAAAGTAACTAAATATAAAAAAATAAAAATATTATATAAATATAAAAAATAAAAAAAAAATAAAAAAAATTATATAATTTATATAATTTATATAATTTATTAAATTATATAAATTAATTAAATTATAAAAAATAAAAAGTTAATTTAAAAATTTAAAATAATTTAATAAATTATAAAAATTTGTTAAATTATTAATTTTTATAATTATATAACAAAAAAAAAATTAAGGTATAAATAAAATAAAAACGTAGCTTATTGTTACAAATTAACAAATAAATTAGCTAGTTAAAAAGCTAAAAACTAACTAAAAAAAAGCGCAAGCCCGAGGTAACGCGCGGGGCGCAAATTATATAACGTGCTTGGAAAACTTACGAGGCTTAAAATAATAAGCACAATAAAACAAATAAGCAAAAAATGTTTTACTACTTAAAAACGGGCAAACAAAGTAAACACTTAAATAAAATAAAAAAAAAAACGGTTTATATAATAATAATAAGTTTTTTTTTAATATATTTAATTAGTTTTTATTTTATAATTTAATTTAAATATATAATAATTTTTTAAAATAATTGTATAAAAGTATTTTTAATAACTTTAATATAATTTTTACTAACGTTATAATAATTTTTTTAATTATTATTTAGCATAATTTTTTTAATTATTATTTAGCATAATTTTTTTAATTATTATTTAGCATAATTTTTTACGGAAATTTTAATTATATTATATTTATATAAACTTAAGGTTTGTTATATTTTAAATTATTATTTAATTAATGTTTAAAATAATTAAAAAAATTATTATAGTTTTAACGAAATAATTAAACTTAATACTTGCAATAATATAAGATTTATTTAATTAACTGCAAAAAAAAATTTAACAATTAAAACATTAAAACAAATAGCTTAAAAACTAGTTAATTAATATTTTTAAACTTAAATTTTTTAAACCGGTTAAACTAAAAAAATTTAATAGCTTATAAAATTAGTTAAAAAAAATTTTAACTTAAATTAAAGTATATTTATAGTATTATAAATTAAACTTTATTATAAATATAAAAAAAAAAAATAATAATTGCGGGGGATTTTATAAGCAATAAATTAAAATAATTTTAATTTATTATAAATAATTATTTAAAAAATATAAATAAAAATAATTGCTAAATTATAACTAATATATATAAAAACTTAAAAAAAATTAAATAAACTAAACAAAAGCTAATAATTTTAACTTAAATTAAAGCAATATATAAATACGCAATAAAGTTTTGCAAACAATATATAAAAACTAAATAAATTAATAACAATGCAATAATAACGATTTTTTTTAACGGATTAAAAACTAAAGTTTAAAACAAATTATATTAAAATAAAAAATCAGAAAATTTAAAAAAATTTATTGCAAAAGCAATTAAAATTAACAATTGTTTATATAAATAACAATTTTAAAAGTTTTAACAAAATTAAAACAATTAAATACTAAATATAAAAAAAAAAAGCTTAAAAATTAACGGCAATTAAAACTTATTGAAAATTAATAAAGTTTAACGTAGTTATTAAAAAGCAAAATTTAAGCAAAATTAAATGTAATAATTATAATTAAAAAAAACATTATATTAAAAACTGTAAAAAGTTTAAAAAGCAACAAAAGCTTAAAAAACTTAAGCAAATTTTTGCAATAATAATTGCAATATTATAAATTAGCAATTAATAAAGTTTAAACTAGCAATAACATATTAAAAATATATCTAGTTATAATATATGCAAAAAAAAAAAACAATAAATATATTTAATATATTTAGCAATAAAACAATTAAAATAAATAAAATAAAATAAATATATTTGCGATATAATTAATTGCAACAAATATAATATTTACGCAAAATAAATAAATATAAAAAATAATAACAACTATAAAAAATTAAAATTAATTAAAAATATTATAAAAAATAACAAAATATTTATAATTTTATAAAACAAAAAAACAATTAAAAAATTAAATTAGCTTAAAAATAATATATGCTTAAAAAATAAAACTATATATATTAAATATAAAAAATAAAAAACGTAAACGCAAATATTTTTAAAGTTATATTAAACTATAAAATATAAATATTTTTAAAAAATATATAAATATATAATAATATTTTTATTATAAAGGCCGGAATAAATGTTAATAAAAATTTAAGCAAAATAATATAATTAATCGCTAAAAAATATTATTATAATAAAACTATGCAACATAAAAAGCTAAAAAAATTATAATTAAAAAATAAATAACATAAAAATATTTTTTAAATAAACTGTATAATTTATTAATATTTAACGTATATTTAAAAAAAATGTTACAAATATATGTTAATACAAAGGTAAACTAGGTAGCAGCTCAATATTTTTTTTTTCCGCACTTGTTTTTTTTTGCGCACCCGTATTTTTTTTTTGTTATGTAACTATTTATTTGGCTTACTAGGCCTGCAATAATTTATAGCTTACCAAATTTATAGTAATTTATGGTTTATTAAGCTTATAATAATTTATAGCTTATAAAATTTACAGTGATTTATAGTTTACCAAGCTTATAGTAATTTATAGTTTACTAAGCTTGCGGTAATTTAAGCGATTACTATATTTTTTATATTTATATAATCGTGCACTTTTTATATTTAATTATTTATTATTTTTGTTTTTTAGCTATTAATTTAAAATTGCTAAACATTAATATATTTATTATTTTAATATTTAATAATATTTTTTATTGCATAGTAATAAAAATATAATAAATTTTTTTAATAAATATTTGCTAATTTTTATATTATTATTTGCAAATTAAAAACCTTTAATAAGTTTATTATATTGTTATATAATAGGTTTGTTATATTTTAATAGCTTTTTAATTAATAAAAATTAATATTGCTATAAATACCGATATTAAAAAATAAAACCGAAAAAAGCATTAAAAAAATATATTTTATTAATATTTTAAAGCAAATAAAAATAAGCTAAAAATTTTAAACTTTTTTAAAAAATAAAAATAAATTAATTAATTAAATTATAAGCTTAAAAATATAAAATTAAGCTTAAAAAAATAACTAAAAATATAATTATAATATAAATTAAAAGCAGCAATAAAATAAATTTAAGCAGCAAAAATAAAATTTAAAAAACTTTAAATAACTTTATAAATAAAAAAAAAAACAGCAATATTTAAATTATTTATACCAGTACCGTTAATTTTAAAGTTTATAATATTTGTTTTTTTTTTAGCACCTAAAATTATTACATTTGTTTTACCGCCGTTTTTTATATAAGCAACTTTAAAAATATTAATTATATTATTAGCAAATTAAAATATAATTTTGCTAATAATATAAAAAACTTTAACGATATTATAAACTAGCTAAGCTATATAAAAACTAGTTATTTAAACTACGATAATTATATTATTAATTTTAAAACTAGTAGTTTAATAACTAGCACTTTAAATATTTAAATTAATTATAACAAATATATTAACATTAAAAAAAGCTATATTAATAGCTTAAAAAAAGAATAGCATATTATTTTTACCACTTTTACTATTATTAAAATTAGCAATAATATTAAAATTATTAAATATAAAAAAATTTAAAGTTATAGCTTTTAAACTATATAATAAATTTATTAATATAAATGTGTTTTTAATTTATATGCGATTTTATTTAAAATAGTATTTATTTTTAATTATAAAAAATAACTAAAAAATAATAATTATATTGCAATTTTTGGCAAAAAAAATATTTAAATAGTTTAAGCTAATTTTTAAAATTTTTTGCAAATTATAACAAATTTAAAAAACATATAAAAATATTATTTAAAAATATTAAAAAAGCAAAACATATTAAAAAATAGTTATATAAACTTAAGCAAAAAATATAAATATTAATATATACTATAAAATTTAAATAATTAGCAGCAAATTTAAAATTATTAAAATTAGCTTTATTTTATTTATTTTATAAAAAATTTAAAATATAAATATAAAATAAATTATTTAAAATAAATAAACTAAATAAATTTAAA
>MU389570.1:0-19494 GCA_022578775.1 Xylaria venustula | reverse complement strand
AATTTAAAATTTTAGCAATAAAAAATTAGCTTATATTTAAATTAACAAATAATATAAAAACATTTATAAAATTTATAAATTATATTTAAAAATTTGTTAAAAGTTTTGATAAATATATAAAAATTTTTATAAACTTAATAAAAAAAAATTTAACTTTTAAATAAAAAAATAAAAAATAAAAATTTTTTAACAAAGTTAAATTTTTAATTATAAGCGATTTAGTTTTAAAATTGCTTAACTTTAATAAAAAATTTAAAGTAAAAATTAACGCTTATAAAGCAGCAATAAACAGTTAATTAAATTAACAAAATAACAATAAAAAATTATATTCGGTAGCTTTTTTTTTAAAAAATCTTTTAAAATTAGCAGCACAATATATACTGCTAAATAAAAAGTTTAAAGCTATTATTTAAATATTTAAAAAATGAAAACATTATTTATACGGATTAAAAAAGCTAGTAATAATATATTTTAATTATAAAAATTTTGCGATATTTATAATATCGAAAATATTAAATAAATAATAAATTAAATAAGCAAAATTTTTTTTATAGTTTAATTTTATTATTATTTATATTAAAAAAAAAAGTTAAAGCAAATATTTTAAGTTAATAAAGCAATTATTAAAAAAAAAAAAAAAAAAGCTAAATATTTTTTAAAAAAACAAAGCAAAAATTAATAAAATTAGCTATAATATAAATAAATTATAAATTATTTAAATAAAAAATATTAGCAATTATTACGGCAAAATATTACTACAATAATATTAATTAGTTTAATGTAAAAAAACTAAAGTATAATAACGCTATAAATTTATTATAATACAAAAATAAAATATAAATATTATTAAAATTAAAAAAAAAGCTTGTTAAATTAGTTTATAAATATTTATTTGCAAAATATTAAAAAATATTTAAAACTATTTAAAAATTTAAAAACTAAATATTTCATTAAAAAAAATAAAAAATATAATTAAAAAAATAATATTACAAGCTAACAAATAAATTAGCCTGTTAAAAGGCGAAAAATTAACCAGGAAAAAAAGCGCAGGCCCAAGGTAATGCGCGGGGCGCAAATTATATAACGTGCTTAAAAATTTTACAAAGCTCGGAGTAATAAACACGATAAAACAAATAAGCAAAAAATATTTTACTACTAAAATATGGGCAAACAAAATAAGCACTTAAATATAAGTAAAAAAAAAACGGTTTATATAATAAAAATAAGTTTTTTTATATATTTAATTAGTTTTTATTTTACAATTCAATTTAAATATATAGTAATTTTTTTAAATAATTATATAAAAATATTTTTAATAGCTTTAGTGTAATTTTTATTTAACGTAATAATAATTTTTTTGGTTTTTACTTAGTACGATTTTTTACAAAAGCTTTAATTATATTATGCTTACGTAAATTTAAAATTTATTACATTTTAAATTATTATTTAATTAATGTTTAAAATAATTAAAAAAATTATTATAGCTTTAACGAAATAACTAAATTTAATACCTGCAATAGTGCAGCATTTATTTAATTAATTGCAAAAAAAATTTAACAATTAAAACATTAAACCAAATAGTTTAAAAACTAACTAGTTAATATTTTTAAACCTAAATTTTTTAAGCTAGTTAAACTAAAAAAATTTAATTGCTTACAAAGTTAGTTAAAAAAATTTTTAACCTAGGTTAAAACATATTTGCAATATTATAAATTAAATTTTATTATAAACGCAAAAAAAGTGATAATAATTGCAAAATATTTTATAAGCAATATGTTAAAATAATTATTTAAAAAACGCTAATAAAAATAACTGTTAATTTGCGACAAATAATATTTTTAACAAATATAAAAAATTCGAAAAAATTATTACTAATATATATAAAAACCTAAAAAAAATTAAAGAAATTAAACAAAAGCTAATAATTTTAACTTAAACTAAAGCAATATATAAATATATAACAAAGTTTTGCAAACAATATATAAAAACTAAATAAATTAACAACAATATAATAATAACAATTTTTTTAACGGATTTAAAATTAAAGTTTAAAATAAATTATACCGAAATAAAAAAAAAGCAATTTAAAAAAATTTATTGCAAAAGCAATTAAAATTAACAATTATTTGTACAAGCAATAATTTTAAAAGTTTTAATAAAACTAAAACAATTAAATATTAAACGTAAAAAAAAAAAAAAACTTAAAATTTAACAGCAATAAAAACTTATTTAAAATTTATAAAGCTTAATATAATTATTAAAAAGTAAAACTTAAATAAAATTAAATGTTATAATTATAATTAAAAAAAACATTACGCTAAAAATTATAAAAAACTTAAAACGCAACAAAAGCTAAAAAAGCTTAAGCAAATTTTTATAATATTAATTGCAATATTATAAATTAGCAATTAATAAAGCTTAAATTAGCAATAATATATTAAAAGTATATTTAGCTGCAATACGTGCAAAAAAAAAATAGGTATATTTAGTATATTTAGCAATAAAACAATCGAAATAAGCAAAACAAAACAAATGCATTTGCAATATAATTAATTGCAACAAATATAACAGCTATATAAAATAAATAAACATAAAAAATAATAATAACTATAAAAAACTAAAGTTAATTAAAAATATTATAAAAATTAATAAAGCACCTGCGATTTTACGAAGCAAAAAACTAATTAAAAAACTAGATTAATTTAAAAGCAACAAATATTTAAAAAAATAAAACTGCACATATTAACAATATAATTACTAAACCAAATAAAAATAAATAAAGAATACTATAGCGAAATTCATATAGCGGAAATATATTTAGCGTAAAAAATCAATAAAACGCAAACGCTAAATATAAAAAGCAAAAAATGCAAACACAAATATTTTTAAAGCTATATTAAACTATAAAATATAAGCATTTTTAAAAAATATATAAATATATAATAATATTTTTATCGTAAAAGCTAGAATAAATATTAGTAAAAATTTTAGTACAGCGATATAATTAATCGCTAAAAAATATTACCACAATAAAACTATGCAATATAAAAAGCTAAAAAAATTATAACTAAAAAATAAACAATATAAAAATGTTTTTTAAATAAATTATATAATTTATTAATATTTAATATATATTTACAAAAAATTTACAATAGCTAACAAAATATATACTATAAATTACAAACTAAAAACAGTGTTATAACAATATATATAAAATATATGCCCAAAAAAAAGCTATAAAATTATAAAAACTTAAAAAACGCATAACATAAATTAAGCAAAACTAATTTACGTTTAAAAAAAAGCAAACTGTTATAATAAATCCTAAGTTTATAATATAAACAATATTAAAATATTATAACAATAAAATTATAATTATATAATTTTTAATATTAATTAAAATAATTAAAGCTTAATAACAAATAAACAAAATGTTAATATAAATAAAAACAGTTAAAAAATTAAAAAATAATCAAAAATAATTATAATAAATTAATAATTAATTTAAAAGCTAAAAATGCTTTATGCTATAACAGTTAACAAAAATAAATATATTAAAATTAATTTAATATATTAAAAAAATAAGCTATAAGCATTTATAAATATAAAAGCTTAAGCAAACTTTATTTTTTTACAAATTATTAAGCGGTTAAATATATTAATAAAGCTTAAAAACAATTTTTATTTATTTATAACCGTTAATAAAAGTTTAATTGTATATAATAATAAAATAATTTTAAAAAAAATTGCAGCATTTTTTTTTAACATTTTAAAACACAAAAAAAAACTTACGCTTAACATTACAAAAATATTTAAATATAATATTATTTTAAAAATATTTTATTTGCAAAAAAACAATTTTAAAATAAATTAAAAAACCGGTTAATTTTAGTAAAATATATTAAAAAAAAATTAACTTTTAAAAAGTTTTTAAAATAAATATTAAATAATATTATAAAATAATTTATGCAAATATATATTATAATTAAAAATTTTAAGCCGATATTTAATAACAAAATATTATTAAAATATAAAAATTATAGCAACATGTTTAATAAAATATATAATTATTTACTAAAGCATAAAATATAAAACTATTAAATTTTATTTAAAAAAAACAATATTAAAAAAGTTTTTATTGCATTATATAAATTAAAAATAGCTATAAAAATTTAACAAATATATTAAAAAAAATTTAGCAAAAAAATTTATGCGGCATTTAACGTTATTAATATAAATACCGGTGCTATAAATCATAAAAAAGCTTAAAAAAACGGCAAACAATAATAAAAACTTTATATAAATTATAAAAATATAAACTTTAAAACGATTAAATTTATAAAGCTAATATTTAAAATTAACAATAAAAAAAATAAATTAACGCAAGTAAAATAGTTTATAACATTTAATTTATTTAACGCATATTATTAAATAAAAATAATATTAAATAATTAATAAAACATAGCATTTAAAACGTTTAAAAAATTATTTAAATATTTAATAATGCTATTTAAATTTATTAACGCACTAGCAACATTTTAAATATAAATTACGGATATAATACAAAACTTTATTAATATATTGATAATAATATATTTAAACAACATATTAATATATTTAAAAACGCTTAAAAAACACCGAAAACACGTAAAAAAAGGTATTTAAAGCGTTATAAAACGCAAAATTTAAAATAAATTTTTAAAAAAGCAAATTTTACACGCAAAAAATCGATTTTTTTAAATTTACAATAATTTTAAAAAAAGTACAAATTTAAAAATCGAAAATTTTAGCAGTTAAAAATTAGCTTGTATTTAAATCGACAAATAATATAAAAATATTTATAAAATTTATAAATTATATTTAAAAATTTATTAAAAATTTTAATAAATATAGAAAATTTTTTATAAATTTAATAAAAAAAAAGGTTAATTTTTAAATAAAAAAACAAAAAATAAAATTTTTTTAACAAAATTAAATTTTTAATTATAAACAATTTAGTTTTAAAACTATTTAATTTTAACAAAAAATTTAAAATAAAAATTAACGTTTACAAAGTAGCAATAAGCAAATAATTAAGTTAATAAAACAATAATAAAAAATTATATCTAGTAATTTTTTTTTAAAAATTTTTTTTAAAATTAGCAGCATAATATATATTGCTAAACAAAAAGTTTATAGCTATTGTTTAAACATTTAAAAAATAAAAACACTATTTATATAAATTAAAAAAGCTAGTAATAATATAGTTCGATTATAAAAACTTTGCAATATTTATAATATTAAAAATATTAAACAAATAATAAATTAAATAAGCAAAGTTTTTTTTACAATTTAACTTTGTTATTATTTATATTAAAAAAAAATATTAAAGCAAATATTTTAAGCTAACAAAATAATTATTAAAAAAAAAAAAAAAAAAAAAAAGCTAAACATTTTTTAAAAAAATAAAATAAAAATTAATAATATTAATTATAATATAAATAAATTATAAACTATTTAAATAAAAAATATTAGTAATTATTACACCTAAATATTATTATAATAACATTAATTAATTTAATATAAAAAAACTAAAATATAACAACGCTATAAATTTATTATATTATAAAAATAAAATATAAATATTATTAAAGTTAAAAAAAAAGCTTGTTAAATAAGCTTACAAAGATTTATTTACAAAACATTAAAAAATATTTAAAATTATTTAAAAAATTAAAAACTAAGCATTTTATTAAAAAAAATAAAAAGTACGATTAAAAAAATATTAACTAAATATAATTTATATAAAAAAAGTAAAACACTGCAACATAAATTATATAGGTTATTATAACTTAAAAAAATATTAAATAAAGCTTAAAGATTTATTGCATTTAATTTTATCGTTAAGCTACCTAGGTTAAAAAAACTAATAATAAAAATATCGTATAATTTAATATTAGTAATTATAAAAAAACTTACGAAATATAAATATTTTATATTATATTTAAAATTAAATACGGCAAAAACTTTAGCTTATATAATAACCTAATATATTTTTAATAAATATAAAATTTTAAAAAAAGTAATTATTAATAAAAAAATAATTATAGCATTTAAATTTTATTAATTATTAATAGAAATATTAAAAGTTAAGTACCGTATATTTACGGCTTACTATTTACAAATAAATAAATAAACAAAACGATTAAATTAAATTTTAAAGCAATATTTTTGCTAATATTTTAATAAATAGCAAAACAATTAAATTAAACTATTATTAAAAGCAAAGTATGCATATAATAGTTTTAACAATAAGTTAATAAAAATATTATTATTTAACGCAAATTATAAATTTAACCCAAAAAAATTTAAAACAGCAATATAAAAAATTTTCGCACCTAACGCAAAAGCATAGGTAAAAAAAATTATTAGCTTATAATAAAAACTATAAAACAAGCTAATATTTTTATAAAACCGCATAAAAACATATTATAATAAACATAAATTATTAAAGCTAACTTTAAAAAAAAATAAAGTATATTTTTTAAAGCGCAATATTAAAATTAAACGACTAAGCAATAAATTTAACTTTAAACAAATTAAATTTTTTAAAATAAAAAAAATTATTTTAAAAATAAATTATTAACTTAAGTTGCTTAAAAAAGCTAAAATATAATTAAACTTTTAAATAAAAAAAATTATTTAAAAATAAATTATCGGTTTAAATTGCTTAAAAAAGCTAAAATATAACCGGTATTTTATATTATTTTATTAAAATTAACACTTAAAAACGCTAAACTTTAAATAAAACTAAAAATTAAGCCAAACAAAAATATATATAATATATAAAAAAATATTAAATTTACGTTAAAACAAAAAAACTTATACATATTTAGTTAAATAAAGAAAATCTTTATATAAAAAACTGTATAAAAATTAAAAAAAAACATTAAAAACGCGATAAAAAAAATTAATTAATTTTATTATTAATATTTTAATTAACTAGCATTAAAAACGCAAAATTAACCAAAAAAAAAGTTAAGCGTATTTTAATTAATAAAAGTAAAAAAAGCAAAAAAATTGCATAAAAAATTATTTTTTTGCTAAACTATTTTGCTTTTTTTTAAAAGGTTTTTGTTTTTTTAACGTTTTTAAATTTTTAAAATTTTATTAAGCTATTTTTATACTTTTAAAACAAACAAATTTTGTTCAACGATTTTATTTAATTAAATAGTTTTTAAAGCTATTAAATAACTAAACGTTTTTTTTTAAAAAAATTGTAAATATTTAATAATAATACGCTTAAGCAAATTAATAAAAATATAGTTTTTATTACAAGTGGTAAAGTTAATATTATTGTAATTTTTGCAATAATTAATACCATTTAATATTTTGCAAATAAAACTTTTTTTAAAGCAGCAAAAATAAAGCATAATTTTAAAACTGAAGCTTTTTATAGCTAAAAAAACGTTATAATGGCAAACGGTAAACAAAAATAAAATAAACTTTAAAATTTAACTTATTATATTAGCGACAAACTATAAACAAAAAAAATATATATACCTTATAAAGCTAAAAACACACTGGTATTTATTGCAAATAATAAACCTAAAAAACAAAAGTATTATAAATTAATAGCAAACAATTTATTTAAAAACTAAAAAAACTAAAAAAACTTAATAAAAAACATAAATTTAACCTTAAAAACTCTATAAATATAAATATAATTATATAATATGCGGCTTTATAAAAATTAAAAGCAAAGTTTTTTCAATACTTTAAAAATATTTAAAGCAAACTGCTTTATAAAAATTAAAAATAAAATATTTTTAACACTTTAAAAGCAAATAAAACAATAAATAAACGGTAAAAAAAAAACTGTTTATATAATAACAAACGTTTTTTATATAACTAGTTTATTTTTATTTTATAATTTAATTTAAATATATAGTATTTTTTTTAAAATAATTATATAAAAATATTTTTAACGACTTTAATGTACTCACTTTAGTGTTACGATAATTTTTTTAGTTATTATTTAAAATAATTTCACACGGGAAGCTTTGATTATATCACGCTTGTACGGACTTAGGTTTATTATAAATTTATAATTTATTTGCTATTAAAATTATTTTTTTTCTAGTTTTAACGTTTTTTATATATTTTAATTGTTTTAAAAATTATAATATTAATTATTAATATTTATTAATTTTTAAAAGCTAATTTATTTATTTAATATTATAATATAATTTACTTTAATAAATCCGTTTTTATACTTTATTTTGTATTTTTTTATTTATTTTAACTATTTTTAAAAGCAAATATAAATAAATTAGTTTTTTAAATTAGCGGTTTAAAGCTTTAATAGCTATACTAAAAAAACGTTATAAAAGCAATATAATATATTTATAAACTAATTTTATTTAATATTTTAAAAAGCTTAATAAATTTAAAGGCGATTTTTTAATTTTTAAACTTAAAATTTTAAGTTAAAAATATAATTAATTAATTAATAATATATAATTATTTTTTATATTTATTATTATAATTTTTTATATATAATTTAATTATTTTTTAATATAATTAATTTATATAGTTAATTTTATATAACTAGTATTTTTTAATATAAAGTTATTTTTAATAAATAATTAAATTTTAGCTTATAGCTATTTAAAGGTTTAAAAAATATTTTTTTAATAATAACATTAATAAATAAATTAACAGCAAAATAAATTTAAAATAATAATTAAAGTTAATTACTTTATTTAGTATTAATTATTAAAAATATATTGTTTAATAGCTAGTTATATAAACTATATATTATAAATTAAAATATAATATATAAGCTAAATAAAAACGATATTATTTACAGGTTTACTTGTTAATTAAATAGTAGCTTGAAATAATAAATATATTAATTAATTTAACAAAATAAATTTGTTATTTAATTGTTTTATATATTACACATAGGTTTTATATCATTGTTTTTTTTTATTTTATTAAACGTGCTTTTAAAATAATTTTTGTAAAGTAAAACCTTTAAAGCAAAATTGCTAAGGCAGCTTTTTTATAAAGTTAAACTTTTAAAGCGCTAGTTTTAATAAAGCTTATTTTGCGTATATTTTAATTAATTATGCGCAGGGTAAAAATTTGCAAAGCAAAGCTGCTAAAATAGCATTTGCGCAAAATAAATTTTCTAGTGCGCTAGTTTTATATAAATGCTAGCGAAAAATAAATTAAACTAAATATTAAATTTATTTATTAAACTTTTGTTAATTTTGCTAATATTAACTTTATAATGTTTTTGCACAATAATAATTAATTAAAAAAAATTAATATTAATAAAGTATTTTAAATATATTTTAAAAATTTGGTTTATTTATTTTATTTAACTATTAATTTAAAAATAAAACGTTATTAAATGTTTTTTTTTATTTTAAAATAATAGTATAAATTTAATTAAAATTAGCTAATAAATATTAAACCATCATTTAAAATTATATTTAAAAGGTTTTTATAAAATAAAATTGAGAATTTTATTAAAATTATTATATTATTAATTAAAAAAAATAACAAAGTTTTATATATTTAATTATTATAATAAATATAGCGATATTTTTTATTTTTGTAAAATTTTTTAAAAAATTAATAATAAAATTTATAAAAAGTTTTTGTATAAAAGCAAATAAAATTAAAAAAGCATTAAGTTTATTATATTTTTAATAGTGTTTTATTTTTAATTTTAAATAAATTGCATAGCTATTAATATAATTTTAAACGTTAAATTTAATATTTTTTTATAAAATTTTTAACGTAATAATTTAAATATATAATTTTAATTAAAAATAAATAAATTTTTAAAAAATATATATACTTTGTTTTTATAATAAATTAAAAATATTTTTATTGTTTATTAAAAATTAATAAACTTTTTATAAATAATTTATTTTTAAATTATTTTATATTTAAAAATTTTTTTTTTATTTTTTTAAAATATTTATATTTATTTATATATAATTTTTTAAATAAAAAATAATTAAATTTTAAATAAATATATAACGCCAATTTTTTTAACAAATATTTTAAAATAATTATTTTAAATTTTAATTTTTAATAAAGTTATTTTTTTAAAAAATAAAAGATAATTTTAAACTATATATTTTTTTAGCTATATAATTAAAGCGTTTTAATAATAAATCGGCTTTATTTTTTTTTATTTTTAATATTTAATAATAAAATTAAATCAAATAAAATAAATATATTAATATATTTAAGGTTTATATAGTTTAAACGTTTTTATAAACGTTTATAAATTAATATAATTTATTAGCACTTTAATTAGCAATTTGCTTTTTTTTAAATAATATTCTTTATATTTAAAATATTTTTTATTTAAAATATTATAATGCAATTTAACATTAAAATATTTTTAAAAATAAAACGCAATAAATTTTTATTTGCTTTATTTATTTTTTTTAAAAAAATTATTTGCTAGCGTTATTTTAAAAGTGTTAGTTTTTATTAAAATTTATATTTTAAAGTTAAAATATATAAAAAAATAACTTTTTTAAATGCTTTTTTTTAGCTTTTCTAAAAAAGCCTTTTAAAAATATTAAAGAAAATCGATTTTTTTATTATAAAAGCGTTTTTGTAAATAAAAAAACAATTAAAACGCTATTTATACTTGTTTAAAAAGCAGCGGTAAAAATTATAAAACTTTAAAAACAATTGCAGCTTATAATAAAAATTAAAAAATAATTACATTAAAATTATTTAAATATATTTAAAGTTTATTTTAACATTGCTGTTAAAAATAATATATTTAAAAAGTTTAATTTTTTTTAATAAAATTAACATTTTAAAAACTTAGGGAATAACTTAGCTTTTTATACTTTTTTAATAATATTTTGCATATATTTTATATATTATTTTTATTAACAAAAAAATAAAAATGTTATTAAAATAAGCGATATAAATAATCTTTATAATATTATTAAATATTTTATATATATAGTTTTAAAACGTTGCAAAAAAGTTAAATAAACTTATAAATAAAATTATAAATTTATATTTTTTAAAAAAAAAAAATTATTTTAAAGCTTACGTTTAAGGTTTACTATTTTTTAATAAAAAAAAATTACCTTTAGTTTTTATGCTATTATAATTATATTATAAACTTTTATTTTGTAAAAATATAACATTGCGTTTTTTTATAATAGCTTGCAATAGCGCGCCGTTAATATATTTAATTACTATTAATATATTTACGTTTACATTTATTTTAAACGTTTTAACACTTTTTTATTTATATTTAGCGCATTATCGTTAAAATATATTTTACAAACTTATTTTTTTTTGCTGCTTTTAACTATTATTTTAGTTATTATAAAAATTTAGCAAAATTAAAGTTATTTTTATAAAACGCAAGTAATAATTTTAATAAATTTTTAAAATTATTTTTATAATACCATTTTTATTATAATCTTAGGTTTTTTAATTTTTTTAATTTTATAACTTTTTTTATAATATAGTTGCAATATTTATATTTATTTAATTTTTTAGTTTTGCTCGGGGTTAAAATTATTTAGTAATATTTTACTATTAAAGTGATTAGCCGCTTATCTAGGAAAAAAAAATGTTTAAATATTTGCATAAATAATCGGTATAATAAAAATCGGTTAATTTTTAACTTAAAAAAATTATAAAGCAAAATATAAAAAAACCGGTTTATTTTATAATTTTAAAATGTTATTATATAAGTAAATAATTTAATTTATTTAAAAAACGGTTTATAATTTAAAACTATTGTTTTTTTATAATAAAAACTTAATTTTTAATTTTAAAATTAATGTTTTAGCAATAACAGTTTTTTTTTAAATTATGCGGTTTTAAATTTATTTAAAAATATAACAAATAATTTTTTTATATTAGCTTATTATTTTAGCTATAATTTACATATTTTTTCGGTTTAATCGTTTTTTAATAAATATATTAAAAAACCTTTTAATTTATAAGGCTTAATTATAATAGCTAAATATAAAACTGTAATTTTATTAATTTATATAAAAATATTACAGCGGTAAAATTTATCGCAAACAGCGCTTTAGCTTAATTATTTTAATATTAATTACAAAATAAATATAATTATTAATGAAAATATTTAATAGCAATTTTTGCTTGCTTAGCTAATTTATAATGTTTTAATAACAATATTTTTTAATTAATATTTAAAAGTTTGCTAATTTGTTCGTAAAAAAAATAAATTAAAAGCTTTTATTAAAATTTATTTTTTAAAAAATCCGTAAATTTTAAAAGAAATTTTGTAATATAAGCGCATAGCTTGTTTTGCTATTACCGTTTTACTATATAACATAAACTAAAAAGCTTTGCTTAATTTATTAATTATTATAAATATAAATTTATTTTTTCTCCCGTTAATTACCATTTTTTAAAAATCGATTATAATATATTTATAAAGCTAAAAAAAATAAAAATAAATTAAAAAAACTTTAAAGTTTTATTTTTAAAGATTTTTGCAAATTAAAAATTAAAGCAATTAGCAATATAAATATTATAATCGGCAAAAACTTTTAGGTATTAATATTATAATATTATTAATTTTTAAATTTTATATTTTTTAAATATGCAGTTATAATTTTTTCGTATATTTTTTTTAGCAAATATATTTAAAAAACTATCGATTTTAATTATAATTAACTTTTTTTTATAAATAATAACCTTTTTATTTATATTTTATTAATTGTTTTTTGTAATGTAAACTTTAATACAATATATTTTAAAGTTTAAAAAATTTAATTTTAATTAAAGCAATTAAACTTTTATTATTTAAGCAAAAAAGCGGTGTTATATATTTTATTAAAAGTTGTAAAAATAAATATACCTTGTTTACCACTTTAAAAACTATTATATATTTCTAGCTTTTTAATTTGCTTTTTTATATATATAAGTTTTTTTAATTTTGTAATAAAATATTAGCTATTATATTTTTAGCTTTAAATTAATAAATAATAATAAAATAATATTTAATTATTAAATTTGCTTAATTTATTTATTTTTAATTTAAATATTTTTTCGTAATAAAATATTTTAATATTTAATAATTAATAATAATAAAAAACAGTTATTTTTTACAAAGTTTAATTATTTTAAGCCTTTAATACTAAAGTTTTTAATGTAATAAACCTAAGTCCGTATCGCCGTGATATAATCGAAGTTTCCCGTAAAAAATCATGCTAGGTAATAACTAGAAAAATTATTGTAACGTTGTAAAAATTACACTAAAGTCGTTAAAACCATTTTTATACCGTTATTTTAAAAAATCGCTATATGCTTAAATTAAATTGTAAAATAAAAATTAATAAATTATATAAAAAATATTTATTATTATATAAACTGTTTTTTTTTACCGTTTATTTGTTGCTTTATAAATTTTCTTAGATTTTTTAAAGTATTTTGCTTTATATATTTTTATAAAGCAGCTAAAGCATTTTTACCTTATTATATTTTATAAAGCCGTATATTATATAATTATATTTATACCCATAGGTTTTTTTTAAATTAGCTTTGTGTTTTTTATTAAGGTTTTTTGGTTATTTTTAACTTTTTAACAAGCTGTTTATTATTAATTTATAACATTATTTTTTATGTTTTAAATTTATTATCCGCTATAAATATTTATATACTTTTTAACTGGTAAATTTTATATATATCCGTTTTTTTTATTTATAATTTGTTATTAATATAATAAATTAAATTTTAAAGTTAATTTGTTTTATTTTTATAAATTGTTGTTAAATTATTTTTTTTGCAATTAAAATTTTAAATTATAAAATTATACTTTGCTTTATATGTTTTAACAAAAGCTTTTTTTGTAAAATGTTAAATAATATTAATTGCTTGTAATAAACCCTAAGTTTATATAAACGTGGTATAATTAAAGCTTCCCATATAAAATCGTGCCAAGTAATAACTAAAAAAATTATCGTAACATTAGGTAAAAATCACATTAAAATTGTTAGAAATATTTTTATATAATTATTTTTAAAAATTGCTATATATTTAAATTAAATTGTAAATTAAAAACTAATTAAATATATAAAAAAATTTATTATTATTATATAAACCGCTTTTTTTTATTTATATTTAAATGTTTATTTTGCTTATTTGTTTTTAAGTAGCAAAACATTTTTTGCTTATTTGTTTTGTTATGTTTATTATTTTAAGCTTAGTAAAGTTTTCGAGTACGTTATATAATTTGCGCCCCGCGCGTTATTTTAAGCTTACGTTTTTTTTAATTAGTTTTTAGCTTTTTAATTAGCCGATTTATTTGTTAATTTATAACATTATTTTTTAACTTTTAAAATTATTGCTTTTAATAATTTTATAAATATTTTTTTTTTTTATATATATATTAACTATATTTAACTTTAAAAAATTAAAGTTGCGTTAACGTTTTAACGCTTTAGTTTGCGCTAATTTAATTGTTTATATAAGTTTTATTATGCTTTTTTTTTTGTTTTTATTATGCTTTAAAGCAAACTTTATATCGCGTAGCTTTAAGTTTTAAAAAATATTAATTATATATTAAAGTTTATCTTTTTTGCAACATTTTTAGCTTTTTATTTTATAAATATAAAAAATTATTTATTAAAAAAAATAAGCTAAAACAAGTTAAAAAAAAGTAAAAAAACAGCTTTATATTTTAACAAATTATTTTGCTTATTTGCAAAAGCAAAAATATTTTTTTCAAAAATATAAAATTAAAATAATTTGTTAAAATATTAAAAGTGCTAAAGTAATAAAAAAATTTAAACGGTTAAAAGCTAAATAAAAATGTTTGTTTAATAAGCATATTTATTTTTTTGCTGCTATAATAATTTTTGCTTTTATAAATTAAAATGCTTTTAATTTTTTTCAATTAATTTTGCTTTTTTAGCGCTAATTAGTTAAAATACTAGTAATAAAATTAATTAACTATTATTTTAACGTTTTTTAAATGTTTTTTAAGTTTTTATATTTTTTTTATATATAAATAATTTTTTTATTAACTTATAAATTTAATATTTTTTCGACATTATATTTGCTTTAAGTTAGTTTAATTTTTAGTTATATTTAAAGTTTTGCATTTTTTAATGCTAACTTAAAAAACAAGACATAAAATATTAAATATATTTTAGCTTTTTTAAGTAATGCAAATTAATAGTTTATATTTAAAATAATTTCTTTAATTTTAAAAAGTTTAATTTGTTTAAAATTAAACTTATTGCTTGGTCGCTTTATTTTAATATTGCGCTTTAAAAAATATATTTTATTTTTCTTTTAAAGTTAGCTTTAATAATTTATATTTGTTATAATATATTTTTATGCGGTTTTATAAAAATACTAGTTTGTTTTATAGTTATTATTATAAGCCGATAATTTTTTTTGCCTGTGTTTTTGCGTTAAATGCAAAAATTTTTTAAATTGCTATTTTAAATTTTTTTAAGTTAAATTTATAATTTGCTTTAAATAATAATATTTTTATTAATTTATTGTTAAAACTATTATATATATATTTTGCTTTAAATAATAGCTTAATTTAATTATTTTGCTATTTATTAAAATAGCAACAAATATATTGCTTTTAAATTTAATTTAATTATTTTGTTTATTTATTTGTTTGTAAATAATAAACCGTAAATATGCAGTGTTTAATTTTTAATGCTTTTATTAATAATTAATAAAACTTAAAAATTATAGTTGTTTTTTTATTTATAATTATTTTTTTTAAAAATTTTATATTTATTAAAAATATATTAAATTATTATATAAGCTAAATTTTTAAACCTTATTAAATATTTTTTTAAGTTGCAATAATTTATATAATTTATATTTTAATATTTTGTTTTTTTACACAAATTATATTTAGTTATTATTTATAACAAACCTTAAGTTCGCGTAAGCATAGTATAATTAAAGCTTCCGTAAAAAATTATGCCAGGTAAAAACTAAAAAAATTATTGTTACGTTAAATAAAAATCTCATTAAAGCCGTTAAAAATATTTTTATACAGTTATTTTAAAAAGTTATTATATATTTAAATTAAATTATAAAATAAAAACCGATTAAATATATAAAAAAACTTATTTTTATTATATAAACTGTTTTTTTTTTATTTATATTTAAGTGTTTATTTTGCTTGCTTATATTTAAATAATAAAACATTTTTTGTTTATTTGTTTTATTGTGCTTATTATTTTAAGCTTTATAAAACCTCCGAGCACATTATATAATTTACGCTTTGCGTATTACCTTAAAGTTGCCCTTTTTTTTGGTTAATTTTTAGCTTTTTAACGAGCCGATTTATTTGTTAGCTTATAACATTATTTTTTAATTTTTAAAATTATTGCCTTTAATAATTTTTATAAATATGTTTTTTCTTTTGTTTTTGTTTTTATATATGTATAGTAACTATATTTAATTTTAAAAAATTAAAGTTGCGTTAGCGTTTTAGCGCTTTAGCTTGCGTTAATTTAATTGTTTGCATAAATTTTATTATGTTTTTTTTTTGTTTTTGTTATGCTTTAAAGCAAACTTTATATTATATAGCTTTAAGTTTTAAAAAATATTAATTATATATTAAAGTTTATTAATTTTGCAACGTTTTTAGCTTTTCGTTTTATAAATATAAAAAATTATTTATTAAAAAAAAATAAGCTAAAAAAAGCAAAAAAGCAGCTTTATATTTTAATAAATTGTTTTATTTATTTGCAAAAGCAAAAATATTTTTTTTAAACATATAAAATCCAAATAATTTGTTAAAATATTAAAAGTAGTAAAGCGATAAAAAAATTTAAACGGTTAAAAGCTAAATAAAAACGCTTGTTTAATAAATATACTTGCTTTTTTGCTGCTATAATAATTTTTGCTTTTATAAACTAAAATATTTTTGATTTTTTTTTTTTAGTCGACCTTGCTTTTTTAGCGCTAGTCGGTCGAAATGCCGTTAATAAAACTAATTAATTATTTTTATTGCATTTTTTAAATTTTTTTTAAATGTTTATATAGTTTTTTTATATAAGTATTTTTTTTATTTAACTAAATATTTATAGGTTTTTTTGTTTTAATATAAATTTAGTATTTTTTTAATATTATATATATTTTTATTTAATTTAATTTTTAGTTTTATTTAAAGCTTAGCATTTTTAAATATTAGTTTTAACAAAAAAACATAAAATATTAATTATATTTTAGCTTTTTTAAGCAGCTTAAATTAATAGTTTATTTTTAAAATAATTTTTTTTATTTTATAAAGTTTAATTTGTTTAAAGTTTAATTTATTGCTTAATCCCTTAATTTTAATGATTTATTTTAAAAAATATATTTTGTTTTTTTTTAAAGTTAACTTTAACAATTTATATTTATTGTAATATATTTTTATGCGGTTTTATAAAAATATTAATTTGTTTTATTGTTTTTGTTATAAGCTAATAATTTTTTTTGCCCGTATTTTTGCATTAAATGCAAAAATTCTTTATATTACTATTTTAAATTCTTTTAGGTTAAATTTTTAATTTACTTTAAATAATAATATTTTTATTAACTTATTATTAAAATTATTATATATATATTTTGTTTTTAACAATAATTTAATTTAATTGTTTTGCTATTTATTAAAGTAGCAATAAAAATATTATTTTAAAATTTAATTTAATTGTTTTATTTGTTTATATATTTATAAATAGTAAGCCGTAAATATGCGGTGTTTAATTTTTAATGCTTTTATTAATAATTAATAAAACTTAAAAACTATAATTGTTTTTTTATTAATAATTATTAAAAATATATCGGGTTATTATATAAGCTAAATTTTTTGCCGTATTTAATTCCGGGTATAATATAAAATATTTATATTTTATAAGTTTTTTTATAACAATTAGTATTAAATTATACGATATTTTATTATTAATTTTTTTCATTTAAATAGTTTAACGATAAAATTAAACGCAATAAATTTTCAAGCTTTATTAAATATTGTTTTAAATTGCAATAATTTATATAGCTTATGTTATAATGCTTTGCTTTTTTTGCATAAATTACACTTAGTTAATATTTTTTTAATTATATTTTTTATTTTTTTTTAATAAAATGCTTAGTTTTTAATTTTTTAAATAATCTTAAATATTTTTTAATATTTTGCGAGTAAATGTTTATAAGTTAATTTAATAAGCTTTTTTTTTAACTTTAATAGTATTTATATTTTATTTTTATAATATAATAAATTTATAGCGATATTATACTTTGTAACAAACCTTAAGTTTATATAAGCGTGGTATAATTAAAGCACCCCGTATAAATTCGTACTAGGTAATAATTAAAAAAATTATTATAAACGTTAAATAAAAATTATATTAAAGTTGTTAAAAATATTTTTATATAATTATTTTAAAAAATCGCTATATGCTTAAATTAAATTGTAAAATAAAAACTAATAAAATATATAAAAAAACTTATTATTATTATATAAACCGTTTTTTTTTTATTTAAATTTAAGTGCTTATTTTGCTCGCTTTTTTTTAAGTAATAAAATATTTTTTGCTTATTTATTTTGTTGTATTTATTATTTTAAGCTTTATAAAATTTCCGAGCACGTTATATAATTTATGTTTTGCGTATTATTTTAAGCCTGCGCTTTTTTTAGTTAGTTTTTAGCTTTTTAACTAGCCGATTTATTTGGTAGTTTATAACATTATTTTTTAAATTTTAAAATTATTATTTTTAATAATTTTTATAAATATGTTTTTTTTTTTTCGTTTTTATATATATATGTTAACTATATTTAATTTTAAAAAATTAAAGTTATATTAGCGTTTTAGCGCTTTAGCTTGCGCTAATTTAATTGCTTATATAAATTTTATAATGTTTTTTTTTTATTTTTGTTATATTTTAAAACAAATTTTATATTGTATAGCTTTAAGTTTTAAAAAATATTAATTATGCATTAAAGCATATTGTTTTTGCGACATTTTTAGCTTTTTATCTTATAAATATAAAAAATTGTTTACCAAAAAAAACAAACTAAAACAAGCTAAAAAAAAAAAAGCAAAAAATAGCTTTATATTTTAACAAATTGTTTTGCTTGTTTGCAAAAGCAAAAACATTTTTTTTAAAAAAATAAAATTAAAATAATTTATTGTAGCATTAAAAATGCTAAAGCAATAAAAAAATTTAAACGGTTAAAAGCCAAATAAAAATACTTGTTTAATAAATATATTTATTTTTTTGCTGCTATAGCAATCTTTGCTTTTATAAACTAAAATGCTTTTAATTTTTTTTTTCGGTTAATTTTGCTTTTTTAGGGATAATTAGTCGAAATGCCGTTAATAAAACTAATTAATTATTTTTGCCGCGTTTTTTAAGTTTTTTTTAAATTTTTATATAATTTTTTTATATAAATATTTTTTTTATTTAACTAAATATTTATAAGTTTTTTTGTTTTAATATAAATTTAATATT
>MU389569.1:0-19974 GCA_022578775.1 Xylaria venustula | reverse complement strand
GACTTGGGTCTTGCCGATGCCCCCGAGGCCCTCGACGGCGGTGTGCTGGCAGTCGTCTTGATTAGCGCTCGGCGGGATCCTCTCGAGGAGCTGCTCTAGGATGGCGCCACGCCCGACAAAGTCGCCGTTGCGCCCAAATGGGACCATGAAATGCCGGCTTCGCACAATTTTAAGCGAGTTAGGATATTCTTTATTAATGTCGGGCTGGTCTAGGTTGCCAGGATACATTCCTTTCGCATCAGGCAGATCGTCGTCCGACGATGGCGTTTCTCGTTCCACCTGAGACGATCTATGCGAATCTTCAGCGAAATAGTCTTCAAGTACGTATAGAGGTTCTCTTTCCTCCGGTGATGCTTTCGGCTCGTCAATGAAACGGGAATGTAATAGGACGTCTGTAATATTAGACTCGCGGAGTCCCCGAATGTCAGTCTCTTCTGGAGTTTGAAGCCACCTTTGGACTGCATAGCTTGGCGGATTGGAAGTTTGTACACCATAAGACTTGGTCCAGGGAAGAGCATGGAGCGAAAATTCGTGAATGCAATTGGCAATATGCTCAAGGGTAGTGGAGGCATCTGGTTCCGGGTTTTCATCCTGAGGCCAAGGGCACAGGGGGCATTGAGAAATCTCCGGAGGGGCTATTTTGCGACATGAGTCTTGAAGGTCGGAGATTTGATCTTCGGATATTGTGTCTCTGTGTTTAGTCCGGTTGTGAGTGATAAACTCTTCAACGGAGGGAAATCTATTCGGCGTTCTAGTTCCAGCACAGGGCAGGCATTCCCAGTATTCACCTGCGCCGTGAGTTCCAAATATATGATCACGCCAGGCTGCCCGTGATATATACAAATCTTCTGGCCGGGGGCATTCTAGGAAAGGACATGTGTAAGGACGAAGGTCTTCCGTAAGGTGTTTCCTGCAAACGTCAGCAGCCGTTCGATAATGGAGTAGAGCACCGTCAATTAAATCAATGTAACATACTTCCATCTAAACGGATCCTGAAACATTGCAGGTAGAGTCTGATAGCAACAAGGGCATTTAAACCCCTTTGTCTGCTGGCCTACCGGAGGAGGCGATGGGTAGTGCATCTTTGCAACAGACACAGACACGCGACTGGCAGCTGCTTGGAAAGGTATAGTTTTCAAAATGTCTCCTTCCGCTGTTGAAGGTGCAGTCTCGCTCAAATCTCCGTTATGTGGGGTTTGACGCGTAATGGTAGACAGCATTGCGTTTGGGGGACCTTCTGTAGGCGATGATTTTTGATTATTTACGGTGTGGTGCCTTTGATCCTCGAGAGTCGGTTCGCGAACCACTGGCTGAGGCACTGGCTGAAGCGCCGACTGAGGCTGCACAGCGAGTGGCTTCACCATAGGTTGGTCTAACTTTTGCTGGTGCCGTCTCGCGTATCCGAATCTGTGGCGTCGCCGCAAATTTGCCAGAATCAGATGTTGTTGTTCCGGAGGCACATTGTGAAAATCTTTTTTTGCCATGAATTCCTCTACCTTAACCTTCATGTCTACCTCATCAATCTGCCTCTTGGCAACGTCTTTCAGTAGAATGAATACAAGATGTTTTCGCAAGTCGTTATTCTCGTCATCTCTAAATGACGCGTCAGCTTTCCGCAGTCTTGCGGCGGTGCCCGATTTTCGAATGGCGAAGCCTAGCATGATAAGCTGATCCAGAAGATCGTCAACGTCTCCCATGGCTTTGTCTAGCGTTGTTTCAGAAGATTGCTCGTCCACCTCATCCTCTGCGTTTGAATCAGTGGAAGTGTCCGAGCCGGTCTTCGGGCCAGAACCCCAAGCAATAAGCTGAGCAAGTTCGGAGTCATCGTCAAGAGTTGACTCGAACGCACTCTCTGTTGGAGACACTGGTGTATCGTCAGGTTCTGCTTCGTCCAGTTTTCTACCGCCGGCACCATTTAAAGCATGCATGCGGCAGGAGCCAATAAATGCCTGAAGAGTCAAAAGGAAATTATTCAAGACAATTCGGGGCCCGGGCTGGAATTTTAGCCGTTGATCGAGTGATGTTTCAGGCTTTGCTAGAGCACCAACGCTTGAGGCCCAAAGATTCATGTCAGCCAGCCGACTCTCGGCCCAACCCTTTCTCATCAGAGGCTTGACAGACAAGCAAGCTTCCAAGCTAGTGATGCATCCCATCGTAGCATGATGAAGCTCTCCAAAATCAGACATTCGGAGTCCAGAAGCTGGTGGAGCGCGACTAACGGACGACATCGTCGATAATAGTTGCACTTCTGTAATCAAAGTCTCGAGTCAGGCTGGTCGTATCGAGTGATGGCTAGCACTATCATACCACTATCAGCAACTTCAAATATAGGTATTTATACCAGATAAGAGATGTCGCAACAATCTAGAATGGGAGAAGCGGGGTTGGTGTAGGTTTACCGAACTGTGCGTTTATTGGCTACGTCTAACAAGGACGAAGAATCACTCCCATGGCAGGTACCTGAGGTATCTACTGGGCCCGGCTGATTTCACGTACATACCTGTTCTTAAAAAATCAAAAAATCCATCTCCACCGTTAAGCCCTCACTTTCCTGGGCGGTCATTAAAGGGGTAATAAGAGAAACATAGGTCAGATACGCCGTGTATTAGCTACCTATGTAACCTGGAAAGTGACCCACTACTTGCAACGGCACAATTGTGAACTCGCGTTGCAGAGAGCAATTCATGGTTGTCTGACTATTCCTCGTTGAAGATAATGCAGACACAGTCTTCTTCGCCATCCTTGGCGCTTATGGCCTCCATCTCTAGCTCTTCGTCGAACTTACGAAGGATAGTATCAGTTGCGGCGTGAACCTCCGCAGGATCCGAGTCCCGGTCCTCATCTCTCTTGCTATCGCTCAGCAAAGCTGCTGGTGCTCGATACACAGAGATATCTACGTCCTTCTGCGCCCAGAGCCAGCCTTTATGGGTGATGATGTGCAACTGGTACGCAAAGATGATGTCCTGGCCAGCCCGGTACTTTTGCTCCATAATCTTTTCTCGAGCGTAATCCGCGTCTGCGCCCACTCCCGTGTCGGAGGTGACAGGAGCTTCGAGCTTGATAGTGGCATTCGTAGTCGAACTGGCGCTACTCGACAGCCGAAAGCCCCGAGCAACTTTGAGGCCGGTGATCATAAACACAGGCTTCTTCTTCAAGAAGCCGGCGTCCATAGCCGCCTTGACCCTCTTGTCTTTGATGTGCTGCTCAGCTTCTTCATCGGTTGGCTGCTTCGTGAATTGGATGGTCTCGAGCCTTTGGAATGTGTACTTGTTCAGGAGCCCATCACTTGAGCCGCCGCCAACCTTAGCACTCGCTTGCTTTAGGAAACTACCCCATATGGTGCCGTGATGAGACAGTTTATCTTTAAAGCTGGACTCGTTATCGTAATCGTAATGTCTTGTGACTGGCTTGAGCTCGGATTTTGGGACACTACTTAGTGGTTTCGTGGGATCATCTGGGTACTGCACGATATCCCCCAGACAAATCGATGTGTTGGGGTGATAGGAAAAATTCGGCGCCAAGATGTAGGTGCGAATAGAAGCCATAGTTATTCATGATATGTCCAATAACAGCGGTGATCGAGCTTAGATGTAATGAAGCTGCCGATATACCCTCAGCGCTTAGGATACTGATGCTTACATATGAAGTAGCACTCAGCCTCACTGGCATGATTACTATGCCGTGCGGGGTAAAGCTTTGCAACCCTACACCCCGACAGGCCATGAGCCTATTATTACGATTCAGGATAGCATCGGCAATTGCCAAACCTCCCACTTCAGGTTCTAAGCTTGCCCATGCCAACCCGCCGCTTTGCGATATTTGACGCTATCCCTCGGTTGTTCAACCTCCAGGCACTCTTATTATGTTTGTGCTAGCATCTGTCTAGTATTGGTCGCCAAGCCATGCAGTTGTTGTCGCAGGCTGAGTTAGCCCAATTTGCAGCACAGGATGTCGCGGTAATTGCTGGAGATCTCCAGGCAAAACTGCGAGGCTCCTGGATCATGAAATCTTTTAACTCCGAGCAAATCAAGAATCTGGCCAAATTGTCCATCTCTCTTCAGAGTGTATCATTAAGCCAAGATAAATACGAACAGCAAGAAAATAGGGGCCAGCACAATGAGGATACAGTTAGACAGGAGATGCTTCTGCGCTGGCTGGAGATAGCCTGTACGGTCTGTGATCCCGTCTACATTTATTTGAATCAAATTCTGTTAACTAACTAGCACCTCAAGTTCCCCGAGAGTCTTTCGGCCAAACAGCCCTCCGCCCGCTTTCCGACGCTCAACTCCTTATGTGCTGCGACCAACACACAATCTTCTCGATCGAATACGAACATCGAAACACTTCACAAAGTAGAGAAGAGTGTGCTGGCATTTGCGTCGGCAAAAATGTATAATGCGCCTTTCTTCAAGTTTCTCGGAAGCTTCTCTGCAGTCGAAAACCAGGCCACAAAACATGCCGAGAGAAAGCTCACAGTTACAAACAAGACAGGGCTGGACGAAGACGAGAGCTACCCAAGGCATGTCTATGATGCACTGTACGGTGTTGTCCAAAAACATGGTGAATGCTGTTGTGAGTTGGCTGATCGGTCAGTCGCAACAACGAGGAGGCACTGGGGAAGGCTTGAGCTTGAGTCCAAATTTCGCACAGCCGAGAATGAGGTCATTTTTCACACGGTGTTTTCGAAAAGAGGGCTGATCGACACAGTAGAAAACGTCAAGTGGCAACACCTACAATTCCGAGTCCCAAGGCACGTTACCTAGCCCGATCGTGCTGTTCGGTTGCTAATCCATGACATGTAGGAAATCACGCAAGGCAAGGGCCATGCATTTCGACATTGAGAAGTCTGACGGCGGGGTCAAAAACTGGACGACGCTAGATGATGCCATAGGCTCGAAAGTGAAGTCAACTTCTGACTTTTGCGGGCTACTTGGAAAAGATATTGGTCCAGCAGGCATGGATGTTCGTATCAGTGATGAAGTGTTGCTCGTCCTTCAAGGAGCTGTATACATCGAAGTCGACATCGCTGATAAAAGAACCATTTCGCTGGCCGATTTGCTCATTGAAGATTTGTTAGTGCCGAGAACCAAGCTACTCCTTGCATATATTTTGGCAAAATCTGTCTGGCAATTTTACGATTCGAACTTTATGAATGCCTGGTGGACGACAGAATCTATCCAGTTCTTTCGAGAGAGGGTAGGAGATGATGAAGATGAGCTTGACGTTGACTGGACACCTTACTACGCGTTCTCATCCGATAGGATAGCCGAGGAAAACTCGATGGAACGATTGCCACCTGGGCAACTTCTTCACCGATACCCTCTTGTTCTTGCGCTCGGCGCGATCCTTTATGAACTTGGTCGGATACGACGCCCAGGAAAACAAAAAATACTCATATCCCCCCTTGAGCCTCCGACGCTCGAGAAGAAGGTCAATGACATTGCGTCAAAGATCCGGAGATTATGCAAAGAGCCATTGCTTGACATTGGGCTGAGAGACACTCAGACGCTGGCGGACTATCGCATGATCGTCGAGAACTGTGGCAGCGAGAACTTCTTCCGGCCAAACCTGCAGGAGGATCTGCAAGAAACGCCCGAAGAACTGGAGGACAAGCTGACAGTTGAAGAGAGACGCGCGATCCTGTTTAAGAAAGTTGTTGTACCACTTAAACGGATGGTCCAAACTGCCGGCTGGGTTGACGAGTCCGACATTATCCGATCTCACGTCATAAAGGGATCAACCGCACAATGGAAAGAAAAACTGCGTGTTTTAGAGGAGCCGGGAGCGGCAGTAGTACTGAGTGATGACGCTCAAGCGTCTCGAACTCTTACTAAGAGTACTCATGATACGCCGACGGTGCCAGGGTTTGTCATTAGCTTAATATACTCTGTAATACACGCCCTTGAATATCTAACTAACAGCTGGAAATAGGGCTAAAGCCGAAACATGGCTCAGAGAGATCAAAGAGAGTCGTGTCATGGAAGTGGTTTTTTCTACATTCAAGAAAAAGGAACTCGCGGAGAAGAGGATTCGTATCGCGGTTTTAGACACGGGTTACGATCCGGATGCCGTATTCTTTAGCAGGGATCGCAAGCGGCGTCTCCGCGGTTGGAAGGATTACGCCGAAAAGGACCAGCCGCGCGCAAAAGATGAGGATGGACATGGAACGCATGTCTTATCTGTGCTAATGAAAGTGGCTCCAGCCGCCGACATTTTCGTTGCCCGCGTGACACGAGATACACGGGGTTTGCAGAATGCAACTGCAGATATTGCTCAAGTAAGTCATGATATTCTGCTACAGCCTGCTTCTCCGTACCTACATCGTGCATAGGCTAGATAGAGCTAATAAGCGGAAAGGCGATACGATGGGCCTGGAAAGACTGTAATGCCAATATCATCACTATGTCATTCGGATTTGATGAAGAAATCAAGGTCGGGAATAAACCGGTCATCAGCAATGCCATACTTGAGGCACTTCTAGGAACCAACTCCGAAATTATCTTCTTCGCAGCGGCTGCCAACGACGGCGGAAATAGAGCCGAAATGTTCCCAGCAAGAAACACGAACGTTCTCTCCATCCGCGGTACAGATGACTATGGCTGGGCGCAGCGCTTTAACCCGCCACCTGATTACAACTCAGCAACGTGTTTCATGACGTTGGGATTAGACGTGCCAGGAGCGTCCCTCAGTCAAAGCGGCGACGCAGGCATAGATGTGTGCAAGTCCGGGACATCGGTGGCGACACCAATTGCCGCTGGGATCGCCGCGATTCTGTTGGGCTACGCACGCATACATGAAGAGGAGCTACTGAACCAACTGGGCTGTCAACATCGAGAAAAGCTAGTGAAACTATGGTCAAGAACTGGGATGTGTGCCCTCTTTGAGGATATCGCGACGGAAATGTCGAAGAAGTGGTCATATTTGAATATTCGTGAGTTTGCAAATTACCCACATAGCGTGATAGTGTCAAAGATAGTAGCGGTAATCGTGAATGTGAGAGAATGAAATAAGAAGATTATATATACAGTACTGTAGAATCTAGCTTCCCTATAAGTAAAGTGATATACTAGAAACAACCCTATGTAGAGGTTTCATACCTACTTGTGTCCCATATTCCTCTATCAGACCGTTTTTATCAGGATCTCGAACCTAGCGGCGCCCGGAAGCGGCAGCGTTATACGATGGACGAATACGAGTGGCAGACTTGCTACACCCTGAAGATCCATCATGGAATGTTTTTGGGGATATTCTCTCTCGGCCATGGTTTGTCAGATGCTGGGTCATACAGGAAGCAGCCCTCTCAAAGAATGCCCCCTAGATGCTCTGCGGAACATACGAGCTTTCATGGGAATCTATTATTCCCTCGGCAACGTGGCTTTTGTCAATGTGCTACAAGTTGACTCCACTTCACCGCAGACCGACCACCGTGCCGGCGCTGAGGTCCCTCAAGTTGTTTAACGAGCTGAGGCAGGTGGGCCTGCCCTGGGATATGACAACACTGCTCAACAAAGCCAGACGATTCAAAGCTTCGGAACCGCGAGACCGCGTCTACTCTCTCATCGGCTTGGCAGGAGAAGCCAACGAGAGCTCTGTTCTGCCGACTGCGCTCCGAGCCAATTATGATAGACCAGTCCAGGATGTCTTCCGCGATATAACGCGATACATTATTATGTCATCCAGGAATCTCGGCATCCTCACGCTGATTCGATGTAATCCCGACTGGAATAAGTATCCTTCCTGGGTTGTGGATTTTGCCGGCGATGTACTGTGGGAGAGAATATCACATCTTGCCTGGAGTGCTCGGGCAAATGGTTGGCACTGTGTCAAAGAGATGACAAACGACGCTGCTGGGGGTCTTCCAGTTAAAGTCCAGCACTCATCCGACGACATCCTTGCTCTGAAGGGTTTCCGGGTCGATACTATCAACGCCACGTGTGCCGTGATGTCGAGCTCCGCCCTTCCCTCATTCGGTTCCCAGGCGCTGGTTGTGTTGAAGGAGGCGTGGCAACGCGTTGGCGCCCGCTATACGACAAGGGAGACACTCGCGCGGGCAGTTATGGTGACGTTATCGGCGGACTGGAACCTTACGGGGCAGGAGCGGATGACGGATCAATCAATCAGCCATTTCTGGGCATACTTGTGGGAAGCGTATAATGACAGGTTGTATGATGAGACAACGCCGAGCAGAGATCAAGCAGAACTCGAAGAGTATGCCAGTCTTTTAGCCAAGGTAGAGCCGGATATCCCGGTCGACGCGAACATCTACCGTCTCCACCTGGATACGGCGTGCAACCGCAGGGTATTCTTTACGGCAGACAAGGCGTATATTGGCCTTGGGCCGAGCATCATCCAGAAAAATGATATTCTATGTATACTCTTCGGAGGAGCGACGCCAATGGTGCTGCGGCCTGTTGGGGATCTCTATCGCTTTATCGGCGAGTGCTACGTGTACGATTTAATGAGCGGTGAGGCGGTTAGGGACTGGCAGGAGGGACATTATACCACAGAAGCATTTTGTCTCCGATGAACCATGGCGAGTTTCTCTAGTTGCCTAGAGAAGGCTGCATTCATATGTATATTTAGACGTCGATTATACCTTACGGCGTCTATCATCAACAGGAAAGGCTGTTCTTGAACACTCTCTTCATCAGAGGTGTCTTCCTCACCCGTAGACCAGATCTCTACCTCGGATTCGAACTAGTCGGAGGAGCTGGGGGACTCGAGAACAGGTTCAGAGTGGTAGGTGTCGGATCGTGTAAATGAAAGGTCAGTGGTAGGCTGATGGTTATCTGGACGCCTGGGAGAAGACAATGCGCATTCGCTCACGTCCAGTTTGGGTTTGAACGTATGTCGGCGCGACTCAAAGCGCGTATCATCGCTGTTGAAGCTGATGTCAGGTGTGGAAGTCATCTTGAGGAAGGTTCGCGCTGGAATCTAATATTAGACGGGCGATTAGACGGGCGGTCTGTATCTACAAACAGAGTATGCCGTGATAGATGCTAAGGTGGTTGGTACAGAGCTGGGTTCGTCTTACACGCATGCGGGGTTGACGGTGGGCCACTACCACAGACCAGGGGGCGGGCGGGCAGGATCCGCTCACTAAACCTAGGTGGTCTAATCCCCTAAACCTTCCAAACCCAAACCCAAATACCCATACCGGATAGCCGGTGTAGTGCACTCGCCCACTCACTTTCCCACCAATCAACCACCAACCTACACTTCTACCACCAAGTCAACCTTCAGCCAGCATTAGGTCAGCCTAGCTACCTGTGCCAGCAGTTCTTTCAGTCGTAGTCAGTCCATCTACTCACTCACAGCATCCGCCCATCTCGCTGCATCACTTCATCGCCTCATCTGTCTGCCGACTACCATAATGCCTACTGTCTACAATGTGACCATGCCCGGCACGTGCGACATCCAAGCCGGTCGCCAATGCTCTTCATGCCGAACGATCTACTGCGAGAGTGGTTGCGCGACACTACGGGTCCCATGCCCATCGCCACAACGACTTTAGGGAATCGTCGTAGCCGAGGCAGTCTGGTTAGCTCCCCTCCTTTCCCATGGCCTCACTAACAAAAGCCATACTCATTATCAATCACAGCACACAGTCTCTCTCCGAGTTAACGCTCCCCTACCCTCTTAATCGCGCCGATCTAGTAGCCATAGACCGCGTACTAAAGTCACACGATTTCGAGGTCTGCTATGACGCGACAGTCGTTCACAAGCCCCACGCTCCAGAACTTCTCGACGGAAAAGCAACAGACCGCAAGTTCCACGCCCTCGGTTCCGCCCTAGAGTCGAGCACCCAAAACAAGCCACTCATGCTCGGTCGTTTGTTCGCTGCTGCCATGAATCAATAAGTCGCGCTTAAGACTATGTGGGAACTGGCACCTCGATGCCTGTCGCCAAACTCTGGTAAGCGTCTGGTCGAGAGCATCATGGAACCACTGACGGTTCGTATCGATGGTCTAGGTCTAACAAAACCGGTTACCTGGTGGGCCGAGACGGACGATCCTCGCGACGAATGGATCTAGAGGTTCAATGGAAACGTGGCCGAGGTTCTAGTCCCGATAATTCAAACCGGGAAAGTTGGAAGCCAGAGGATCAAGCAGAGTCCTGAGCTAGCCAGTGGCCGCTGCTTAGCGCGAGGGCTTTGGCGGGGTGGCGGGGTATTCCGAATGAGGGGTCCGAGGGGGAGTGGGCGCCGGATTATATAGGTTAGTCCTCGAGCCCTATTCAGCCAAGCTCCCAGATCTCTTCCCAAAACGATGCTTTTATGCCTAAACCGGGAACGAAGCTAAAGAAGAGGTTGCGAGAGAGGCGACTAAAGTAGGCAAGACGGTTACAGCTATAGTAAGAGGAATCAAAACCAACAAAACATAAAACTATGCAGCAGCCGTGCTCTTTGATACTATGGTGCAGGTAAATGACCAACTACGGGTAGACTATTATGCTGCAAGAGTAGTTATGTGTTGTATTGGTACTCTAGATTTATGAAATAGGGGAGTATTTCGATTCGATTATATAGGAGGGGCAGAGTGCGAATGCATCAAGACAGCTGTTTCCAAGCATCGGCAATGATCAATGACGCCTAACTACTCATGACTGTCATCCGTCAGCCTAGACCTGCCTCCCATCATAGGCATGGAGGTCTGGAAAAGATGCGACTTGGCTTGTATAAGCGATGTAATATCAATCAATATCGGGCAACGGCTCTAGCAAGCAGTAGTACCTTGACAAAGCATCCTCCCAACTCGACACATGGATGGACCTACTAACTGATCGCTGGTTGCCTCTTGTCCGGTAGGTTGTATTTCTACGCTGTATCCCATGCCCAAAAGTACTCTAAGCGTTGCGCACCTTGAAACTTCTTTACAGTGAGCTGGGTGAGAACCTACTACAGACCAATCTTCTGGCAAGATTAAGCCTCGGAAACCTAGAACCATTTCCTTATTAACAGACTGTCTGCGTAGGTGGCGGCGAGACGTGTGATTGAGGAATTAACAGATGTGGCGAGAGTGGCTCCTAGTAGCACGATGATAAGTCGGGGCTTGATACTAGTTTGCGTGTTAAAAAGGAATCACCTGCCAACATTAGATGGATTTATTATTTGTTTAATCTATTGCATCTTGCATTCGTCGGTCAAACCATCTTGTAAAAGGGTGTAAAGGTCAATAATATAGTTATGCTGCCAAAGTATTGTATTTGACATAGAAAAATAACTAATTACCCGTTATCGTCGTCGTTATTATTATTATCATCGTCGTCGTCATCATCATCACCGCAGCACAAATCGCATGTATCGACGATACCGACCTCTTCCTTTGAACCATGTAACCAAGCCGACATAACAGGAACAAGCGCTGTAGCGACGCGTTCGACCAAGAATTCGAACCGGCGGGTAGTTTGGGTGGTAGTATTTTCTGCAACCCAATAAGTCTCTCTGATTCCCTCTTCACCGTAGCTGATATTCACTTTGACCCTCTTCAAGTATTGCTGAGCTTCTGGGCTAAATTCTTCGGCCACATTTGCCATGGTTTCGTAAATATACTGGTGGACATAAATAGTGGCGAGAAATGCCCCTAGGAGGCGCGCCCGCGCTTCGGAGCCAAGTCTGGAGAATTGGACAGTATTTCTCGATATAACGTCTAGAGCTTCGTTCAGGGTCGTCGCAGCGCCAGATCCAGTCTGGTGGATATCAAAGCTGTGGGGGGTCTGGATGCCGTAACGAGAAGGGAGGTGTTCCATATCTAAGACTCTGATCAGCTTATTCACAACAAGGCAAGATGTATTAGGTATCGTACGACTGTGGGTATGCAAGAAGGCAAAGCATCGAGTCTTGGGGGGTACAAACCGGATGAGGTTTTTGGCGCTATTCTCAATTAGCAAAGGTGGTGGCCTAGAGTGCAAGAGAATACAAACCGCAAGCACTTCTGCTGAACAATCTTCTAGATGTGATCGGCGTAGAGGCAAGGCACCAAGATAGCTGGCGCATCCTTTAAGGGTACAATGGTATGACAACCTGCGCATAAAAGCCCAGGTATTATCTGAATCTCGTCTCCAGCTGCCGCCCTCGCGTTGTAAACAGGCATTGAAGACATGGCGGGTAACTGAACAGGCAGTAAAATAGGTAGCGCGGTATGGTCGGCGGCGCGGTCGGCGTACGAGGTTGGAGTAGTCACGAGAAGAGAAGGCGATGGTGAACGGGTATGACGATGCTGCTCGCTCGATAATTCGGATGCTGGCTTGATTGATCATTTGTGCACTCGGACTGGGGGATGTCGGCGGGGATCCCGAAGAAGAACAAGAAGTTCCAAGCTGTGCGCATCGCATGTGTTGCCTGAAAGCAGGTGAGATGGGTGGTGTAGCTGTGGAAGTTAACGGGGTAGGTACTGACTTAGGTAGGTGGGGTAACGGCATTGAATTCGCATTTGCCTCGAGCCGGACATTAGCGGCTGCCTACAGCTGCTAATAGTCTTAAGCCCATATGTACTCAGCCGCACCTTCACCCGCAGCTATGTCCGGTTGGCGGAGCTGGTCAATCTGCCAACAAAACTGTATGTATATAGCAGCATTGTTGATTATGTGGGCGTCGTCGCCTAGATCAACAGGTTGTGATAACAGCCTCTTCCGGTCTTTAGAGTATACCTTTGATCGTTAAGCAGAGCCTCCTCAGCACCTCTGCTAGCAATAATATTCGGATCTTTACGATATAATTACATTGCAGGTCATTCACACTTCTGGGCAACACTCAGGCGCTTATCTGAACTTTGAACAGACTTTCAAATCCATCTAATCTACCAGCCGCAAGAGCTCCATTTGATTTTTACTAATTCTAGCAAGCCATTTCAGCTTCAATTGCAGTATCTTCCGTGGCATGCACGGACTCTACCCGCATAGACGCGATTGTTTCACCCTTCTTGGTTTGATAGATACAGGAGTCGGAGGACAAACATCAACTACCTCCATTGACGGAACATCGTCAACCTCCAAGATTGCACTCTCGTTGGTTGGAGTGCAGGAGGGCGCCGTCGCAACCTCCTCGGGAGCTGGTGATTCAATACAAGACGACAAGTCGTGCAATGAAGACTCCAACATTGAAACTGTTAGCCTGGATGTTGGGACGCTTTGAAATAGAGAGGTCAACTCACGTGCCCCAGGCTCTGCGGTTGGAAGTCTTTCTTGAATCTTCCCAATTGCGTCAAACCTCTCTGTAGTACCGACAGCTTCTCATTTAGACGCTTCCGCTCACTGGCGGACGTCAAGCTCTCACCAGCTATGGAATGCACCTCTTCATCCGAAAGATTGCAGATGCCCTCTGGAGTCAAGAGGCGAGGGAGTTCTTGGACCAAGCATATCTCGATGGCCAGTGCACTAACATCGTCGATCACTGTCTTCAGTGCGACCTACGTCTAATTAGTTGAGAATGGGATGCGGGTATTACGAGCGACTCGCCTTATAATATGCTTCCATCATATCGATGGCCGCAGAACAGGAATAAACGTCCATATCAAGCTCTGAGCTTGACATCAGGCTACTGATGAGTGATTTCAAGGTAAATGTATGGGTTTCTGCACCACGTAGGAACTCCGAACCAAAGAACTGAGTGAGCCGATGCTCCATGTCAAGTCGTCTGCGCTCATCTTGCTTCTTTTGAAAATTCTCTGTAAGATAGTGGTTGTATGTGATGGGGTGCCCCGACAAATGTGGCTGTAAGATGCCTGTGAGTCTGTTTTTGAGATTCGCCTTGATGGTATCCATCGAGGGGTTTATGATGAAACGGGTTATTCCAGCGGCGGTTTCCTCATCAGCGACATGACGCAAAATCGCGCCAATAGCCTCGGAGACAGATGCGAGCATTTGATAATTCAGGCTGCCCACGAGACTTTCCCATGGTTTGCATTGCTTACTAAAGAGTTCAGCGACGATGAGGGGATTGTAGGAGCCGGGTAGCTCACGACCGCGACTCTCCCTCATGATAATTTGAACTTCTTCGATATACCGATTTCGTGAGATGGATCTCAGGTCGCCGGCATCATCGACATTATCGACATCATGCTCTACGATGCGCTTGGCCTGGCCGCGAGTTCTCATCTCCTTTGCAAAGTCCATCAATGTGTTTTGGACTACTGCTCGCAAACGCCTAGAGTACTGAGTGCGATTGTCCGAAGTAACGAAAAAGGGGTCGGTATAGTTACCGTCAATACTTGCTTGGGCCAAGGTTGTGAATGATGTGCTAATGCGAAAGAGATGTCGGCGCTGCTCTGCGACACTGCCTCTTGCATCACCCAATCTTGACAGCTTCTTTTTGGATTCGTGGATCCCTGTCTCGACATTCTCCAGGACGCTCGGCAACTGGGTGATGATCTGATCATGAAGGACATTGCTCATACGAATGCGTAGATTCGCGACACTTAGTTGGGCTGCGTCGAGAGTAGTCCAAAGACCAGTGGAGAAGAACTCCAATTCCGCCTCATCACGTTCGGCAGTAGAGGTATCGCGGCTGGCGTAGTCGGTTGCGTAGTACATGCCACCCAAGACGAAATTTGACATCTTGGTTCTGAGCCAGTTCCACATAGAACCTCTCACTGTCAGAGCCCTTGTCTAACGTGTCTGGCTTAGTGATAAGTCCCAGTGTGCGGCTGCCATCAGGGTCGAGCGCTCGCGCATGACGCGTCACCTGCTGGAGAGCGAAGTCGCTTTTAGCAGAGACGACGGCGAGGATAATGCTTCGTGGCTTCTTCATATAGGAGCGAACAAGCCCCCGGACTAGTTTCGCGTCTTCCTCTGATTGATCTTTGTTGCCAGCCAAGAATAGACCAGGCAAGTCAACCATGGTGAGATGGGGCTGACTTGGTCCAGAGATCTCAACACGAAGGATATCGGTGCTGAATACCTTGTTGTTACTGTCAAGGCCCATGGCTTGTTTGGCTTCTTCAACAACAGGACCAATATCCAACGCCTCTTGGTAGCATTGGAAGGCTTCGAGCTTCTGTCGCTCGTTGTCGGGGCGATCATGGCTCGGAATGATCCGAATGTGAACACCCAACTCTGGGCTGCGACGAAGTATGAGCTCAGTTGCGAACCGGGTGCACAGATTGTCCTTGGTTGGGAATGAAAGACCTGAGATAGCCTCCAAGACAGAGCTTTTCCCAGACGACTGGTCGCCACAGACGATGATCTGTGGTAGATCGACGTAGCGTCCAATTCCCTGAGATCGAAGGGTATCGATCACGTCCAGAAGATTTCGATGATCCTCATTCTGGAGACGACTGCCATCGTATTGAGCATCAACCTTGATTTGATCCTTCATGGTCTGACGGGGCATGAGACGATGATCTGAGCCAGACGAGGAAACTAGGAAGTACGCAGTTCGTAGAGCTAGGTAAAAGAGTACAGGATGATGTTGATTAGTGGAATGCAAGAGGGGATGTAAATTGCAAGCAGGTTCTCAATTAAAGAAACGAAGAAATAAGGTAAAGGTTAGCAGAGTAGGAGGACTATAGGAATCAACAGAATTCAGAAAATAGCCATGGGACCGTGAAGTATGTCTTTTATATTTACATAGCATCCCTATCGAGTCCGTGGTTTCTTGCTGTATCTGCGCTCACGTTTACATAAGCTCGACCGCTCAGTTGTACTGTACAAACGGCGAACGATAGGCAGCCGGATCGCCTCACTCTCGAAACCTGCCCATCATTCAGAGCTTTCTCGAATCTACGCAGCCCTTTGCAGATCTCAAGACGCACAGAGCCTCAATTAAGGCTTTGTAGTAGCCAATGTCATCTCTCAACACCGTTTTCTCTGTTTGTAATTCTCCGTTTGCCACTCGTCCCAACCATCCTTAATGTTTCAACCGGCGCCGGCACCCGTCTCCAGTCGACGGGTTACGCAATTCCACTTCCCCATCGATGGCAGTTAGTGTGTCCTCCGAGGAGCGGTGGCGCACCATGTACTTTTGTTCATGTCAGGGCACCGTTACCCCATCGCCTGCTGCCGCATGATCGGCGTGGGACGAGTAGAATCGGTTTTTGCTTTGGTGGTGTGAGTAGGAGTGTTTTCAGGGATGAATCGCTAGAATTGACCGAGTGGGCATTTCTCTCGTCTGATTTGTACTTCATAGTAAAACAGAGGTGGGATCGTATCGGAGTTGTTAATTGTAGAACGCTGCAATAGGCACGATGCGGCCCTTGCAACATGCCGCTTGCCGCCTCCGTCGCAGTGCTTTTAACAATGCATGTTAAAAAATACCTGGCTATTCCATGTTGACAACGGTGCAAACGGTAGTGTCCGTGTCATAGTCCCGGCGAACGCACTGCGCCTGGACCTCGCCAACCGTGTCGTCATGAAGAATAAGATGCTTGGGCCACAAATTAGGCTTTGTGTGATCTTTCGTATTGTTATAGCTCTATTACTTCGATAATCGGACTAGACGATAAGGGATAGGATATGGCAAACAATACAACCCCCATGTGCCGTGCGTAGTTGCATAGATGTGAGCAACCAGCCGCGTACCAACATCGGCAAGCCAACCGAATCCTGGGAAGATCTTGGTTCCGCCGGCATTGGACCACGGCTCGGTAGCTGCCAGTCGTTCCTAATGTCAAGATGGTCAAGTATTTACCGATCATCACTTGACCGGTGACTCTAAGTTGACCTGATACCTTGTAGGCTATAGCAGGCTTACCGATATATAATGAGGAACAACCCCCCATGAGACGAACATTAATCTTCAGACACACTAGCTCCCTCAACCACTCCTCACTACATTTCCATCTTCCACTGCAGTGATATGAACTTTTTTCATAAGATCTAGCTGACCTCATCTTTCTCAATTCTCTTCTAGGACGCTCCTAAGCTTTTTTATTTTACACCCCAAACGACAAACTGGTGCCTTCCGATATCATGCTGGTGACTAACTTTGATAGCTATATCCGTAATGCATGATTACTGACACGGATGAGCAGATCTCAACCGACTTGTCTAGCATACAGAGAGTGACGCTGGCATCACCTCCAACACAGCCACCTCAGTGCCTCTGCTGTGGTCGAGTCAGCAAGCGTCGCATCACACGATCGCCCAACCGCAACGGGAACGCAGGACGGCCTTACTATAAATGCCTGCACTGTGATAAATTCCTAGTCTTTGACGACTACCGTGGCAACGACTCTACGAACCCCGAGTGCCATTGTGGATATTCGAGCAAACGTCAAGTGAGCGGGAGGTCAAAGCCGGTGGCAGGACGTTTGCATTACGTCTGCCGGCTCGGCATGTGCGATTTCTTCAGCCCAGGCAAAGATGCAAAGGGGAGAAATGTCATCATTGATATGGACCTTATCGAGGACTTTTCGCGATTGTCTATTATTTGGTATGATTCTTTTATTGCTTCTTGATTGGGCTAGAACACAGCGTTCTAACTTGGTGCTTAGAAGACATGAAGATTACTAACACGTCCTGTGCGTCCGGATCCCTCAATGGAAAAGTGATCAGGCGCAAGTTTAATGCGTTGGTTCGGCTCTCGAGCCTGACTCGGAGAAGCACAATGCTAATCGCATAGACACTTCAAATTGTCTGGATAGTTGGAAGTCTGGCAGTGGGATCCATAGTTCGACGTAGAGAGTAGAGTTCTTGTACAACCTTGTCAACGTCTCAATTGAAAGTACCGACAACAGTAGTTCATCGAGCTACTTCACATGCGCACAACCTATGCCACGTAGGCCAATGTACCCCAATTCACATCAACGGGGACGAGCAGATGGAATACCAGCTGATAGACACAAGTCTACAAACGAAACAATTGCTGATTAACTTCCGTACCAGCCGATCGTGCTCTTGGAACATGTGTTTGATTCCCCCCATCTGAAAGTTTGAAGTCTATAAATGGCACGAGGGGATGCCGGTTGGACTGAACACGTGTTCGATTCGCTCGTTTGCTACCCCCATGCCAATAATATGCCTTCCCGTACAAACAGGCGCTATTATTTGTGATCTCGGCGGCAATAATGTTTCTCGCACAGCCAATCTCGATACCAATTTTGTTTTATGATTGATCTGGTCGGCCAGAAGTCTACGTTACGAGTACAGAATAACTTTCTTTGGAATTTAGGATAATTGTGTGTTGTTAGTTGTAGGAATCATCTTAACATTCAGCTTTTGTGTGACATCCCGCCGAGATCACCTTGTAATGTGAAGGTTTTCCTGAAAACGAGGAAGCCAGGGCATTGAGTAGCCCTGACCAGGACGGGGCTTCCACACCGCTTTGAAGCTGACACTCCATCTGTAGGTTCTTACTACCAGATTCCGTGGCTACCAGCAGCAAAAATAGCCAAACAGAGAGACTAGATAAGCTAGGTCTTGCGCGTAGGCAGAAGCAATGAGAGCAAACAGCATCAGCTGTAATTAGGATGTCGTTACACTTAGATGCCGGGTTAAACTTTGGCTAAGGAAAGACGGCTTTATTCCGCCCCAAAACAACAGCAGTGAGGAATGTTCGGAGCAAACATTCGCGTTTGTCTGACAACTGCTATAGTAACGGCAAGTCGCATATGTGGTTGGGTTACCTTAGACGGCCGTGGATTCCTTGCTGCCTGGAGACAAACAGACTCTCCGGGAGATTCTTGTGGTCTTAGTCTTTTCTGCCTACCTTGGTTGACTTTGATATCTTCACCCTGATCACTTCCGTCTCTTGCCTCATGACAATTCTCCTACTCCAAGCCCTCTCAGCTCTCCTTGGATGACCTCTTGATTCGTCCCAATTCCTTTCATGATGTTGACACCAGCATATATCAACATCCAGTCGTTCTTCTATCCGATAGGGAACACGCCTGCGATCTCCCTCACCCAGTCCCTGCCTCCTGGTGACCCTGCTAACGTCCTGCTTCTCGGATGTGGCGATGTGCGGAATATCTTATTCACTATTCGTAATGATAGCAAGTCGCCCCCCTCCAATGAATGTCTCTATGGCTTATTAATCAATACTAGGTCGTAAGTTGGATATAACCTGCTGCGACAATCAAAAGGCCGTCATAGGTAAGTCATTGCCTTCATGCTTGAACAAGTGAGTGAAACGCGCTGACATATGTGTATTGAAGCTCGCAATGCACTGCTTTTGTCGCTTATCATCGATAATGACGATGGCCGGAACGATAACTCCCTTTGGAACATATATTATCATATGTATCTGGATCAACGAGACCTTGACCTCCTCCGCTCCCAGAGCAAGATGCTTTACGAAGTCTCGACTACTATGGAGACTTGGCAACAGGGCAAGTACGGACGTTGCCTGAGTTTCTGCGACTGTGCCACGCTTGCCGATGTTCGTAAAATGTGGGCATTCTACAGCGTCGAGCAGAAGGGAGACGAGTCTACTCGCTTCAAAGGTCGTTTTCAGTCCGCCCTCGATAAAGCGAAAGCAAAACGACAAAACTCTGCCAATCCGAATCAGAGCAGAATCAACGCGGCTGGATGTCGTTCAGCCTCCCCAGCTCATACCAGCTGCTTGGAAGACCTCAATGCTCTCAACCAGCATTACTGGAAGTATGGAACTACAGACTTAAAGGCGGACATCAGGTCGATTTCCACATACCCAAATCCCGCCTTTCTTACCCTCGGGGACGGAGCGCTCATACACTATGACCTTGACCCTCTACTTGGCTTCCATCTTGCCGCGGTTGACGCTCCTCTTGACTCGACTACTACTATTATTAACCGACTCCCGCGGCGTGAGAAGTATGCAGCTCTCGCGCAGGCAGAGTTTCGTGAATGGATGGCATCGTACAGAGAACAGTGTCAGAGCAACGATGTTAGAGTGCGGTTTTTTATTGGTGATGCCATATCCTTCGCGCACACTCTACGACACAAGAGCATAACATCGGAAAACACGGCTCATTGGTACCGTGACCGATATGGAGTTCGTCCGCTCGTGCTCGACGGTCCTGATTATGCTCCTGGGGCTCGAGGTCCCGTAGAGTTCGA
>MU389568.1:0-21182 GCA_022578775.1 Xylaria venustula | reverse complement strand
CTGGCTGCCATCCCGTTCCAGAGCTGCAACTGCCATAACTTCTTGTACCGATATATATTGGCTGGTACCTTGGCAATCTAGAGTGAAATCCATTTCCAGCGAAGCTGGAGGCGAGGGATGCTCCGGTGCGCTTGCCGTCCTTCGAAACAGCAAAGAATAGCGGACTCGCGTGGCAGCAAAACCCATGCCCAGACTCGCAGATACCCTCGACGCCTGTATACACCATAGCCAACAGCAAGATGGGGTTCCACTTTTGTAACTGTTACAAAAGTGGAGGTTTCGCCTTCGGCACAGCTTCACACACCCAGGTTGTCCGCATCCTCCTTTTGCCTTGAGTTGCTCTCAGTTATTCAAATCGGGAAGCACTGGTGCGTGGATCGAAGACACTAGTTGATCCATCACAAGCCATGCGGCCACTCTCACCACCAGACCCACGTCCAGCTCCGCTCCCCAGGTCGATATTCAGGCCATGTCCACCCACACTTACATGACAACCAGGCACGCGCATGGATCTTGGGTGTGGCTCTTTGCCATCTACATCGTCGATGCACTAGACACTTCCGGCTTCCCCCTTGGCTGGTCTGCGAGTAACCACTATTGGCAAGTGCCTTGGCCGGGTTGCCATTGGATATAAAATGGCAAAACTGCACTTTTGCAACAACAGCATGCACAATCCCTTCATCTGGTCGACCGCTACTTGTCCTACATAGCCCCCTTTCAGCGCCCTCTCGACCTCACGTCACTCAGCACGTACTACCTTCCCCTGCTCGTACATAATGTCCGACAAACTTCCAGGCATGGTGATGCCAACCATGCAGCCTGGCCCCTTGGTTCCTCTTGTAGCCGTGCTAGGAGACAGCGGTGTCGGGAAAATAGCATTAGTGACCCGATTATACTGTCAAGAATTCATCGGATCAGTATGCGATTTTATTTTCTTCACTATTTTTCTTAACTCATCTAACTATATCATGGTTTTGAGTAGGGATACGACCCAACGATTGAAGAATCATATCGAATTTCACCCAAGATTAATAATCAAACAGTTCCACTGGAATTGCTCGACACAGCTGGCCACGAATCCTACAGAAACCTACAGGACCAATGGATCAAACAAGCTGATGGCATAATTCTGGTATACAGCGTTACTGAGAGAAATACTTTCAGGACCATCAGACATCTGGTTGAAGAGGTCCTTGCAGTAAAGGTGTGGCGCACCAAGGACAAGGCACCCGACACCGTCCGACGAGAAAGACTGCCCATCATGATTGTAGGCAATAAGAGCGACATGTCGGACGAACGAGAAGTGAATGCCATAGAGGGACATACACTTGCCAGGGAAAACGGCTCCATGTTTATTGAAACTTCGGCAAAGCATAATTGCAATGTTCAAAAGGCCGTCTCTGATGTGGTCAAGGTATTGCCTAAGTCATTATGCCAAGATGTGTCTGACGATGCAGCTTCTCCTAAAAGCTCTGTCTGGATGGCATGGTGGACAACGTTGCTAGACAGTGGCTGCTGCATATTCATGTAACTATGGGACGTGAATGGGGTTTGGGTATATACCACCTGGGTAAAGCCGATTGCCTGGGAGCCTACCTCCTACGAGGCTTTCCGATCAGTAACATCTTGTACCATTATCAATCTATTTCCATCTTTCTCTTTTCTTTTATTTATCCGTGCTCCGTGTAGACTCCAAGGCTTTTTATTGCCATCCAAACGACCTCAGTAGTAGTATTATTTTCAAAAAGTTTCTTTCCAACTACGTTTGTGAAAGCGATCATCGCAGCACTTGCTACATATAGAAGGGAAACTTTGGTCGATAGACAACGAAGCAAACAGCCAAGCCGAATTTGATCCCATCTCCAAGTGTTTCCGAGCGTTTACGAAAAACATAAAAACCCTCAAGGACTTCGTCCTATACGATATGCCCCTAAGAGGACAGGCGGGGCCTCTATTTTAAACGCCACCACTTACGCAACTCAGTGCTCCGGCTGCCCAACTAGGGCATGTATCGTAAAATTAAGTATATGAAGACTTGTATGATTCCCTCGCTTTCTCCTTTTCTATTTTTTTTTGACTTGTAAATCATTCGACTTTAGAAGTCTTAGGGTGAGAGCACCAATCTATGTGATTAGGTTTGTCTGAGCTACTTGTATGCCTGCTGGTCTTGTCATTCAGTATGGAGTCTACCTTGTGCAATGAGAGACATGCGGGAAGTCATCACACCAAGCCACCGACCTTTAATATCCCTTACATTGATAACAACAATAGATGCGATCGCGACCCTAATTCGACGGTTCCAACGGGTTTCCGACAACCTACCCCCCTTATATTTGAATCTGCGGGGTCCCCTTATCCGTCGAGCGATCCTCCTACATTGGAGGACGACCGTGGGATGTATTCGTCCCAGCTCCTCCATCCGAGTACAATGATCTACGATGGTCGCTCCCATTTCGCGGCTGAGACATGCGGCACCGTGTACGTATCACAACAGCCTCAGGTGTTGTTGAGAACAGACGAACATGTTATGCTCGGCCTGGGAGATGTAGCTATAAGGCCAGGGCAGGGAACAGAATACACATCAGTTGCCAATCCATGCCTTTCCGCCACTATAGAAGAACACCAGCCTAGAAAGAAAGCAAAACGGGCGTCTGCTGTAAGAATGCTCAGGTTTTATTTCAAGTGGACTGTACTAACGAGATAAACGCTTAGGCCTGCGATCACTGTCGAGATGCGAAAGCTAAGTGCGATGAAAACACACCGTGCGATGCATGCGACAAAAAGAACATTAAATGTACGCGGAGAGATAACCCGCCTAAGAAGTCTGTTTATTGGTCAACATGATTCTGGTATGCACTAACACTATATTAGGTCTGAAGTTGAGATGCTAGCTCTGCTGCAGAAGATATACAGCATCGTGTCGGACCCAAGCGCCAAGTTCGATCGCAAACAATCAGCAGGGAAACGCAACTCTCCAATACCGGTACATCCTTCGATGGAGCATTCATCTCGTTTTTCCAATGGATTTGCCCATGGGTCTACAAAGGGAGGTAACTCCCATAGCAACTCGAAAGATCGATCAACATCGCCTTTTGCCGATATACCGACGCCTGGTCTCAGCGACGTTAATCAGGAGTCTTTGGCCTCTGCTTACGACGAAGCTGAGTGGGACTCCAACATACTATGGTCTTATATTGAGATGTACCACAAGGCAACGGTGTATAGCAGTGGCATCATACCGCGTGAGAAATTGGACCGTATGGTTAACCAGTTTCTTATAGACAGAGAGAATTGGGCTGAGCGCTCCGGTGCAGACATCGACGTTGCCATCGTGTTTCTCGCGCTTTCCATTGGCAAGCTGTATGAAAATATGCCAAGCTCCTCTTTCCTTCCCTTCCGCCCGTCAGTTAGGCTCGGTCAGGGTATACAAGCAGATGGCTCCACGTTCTTTAAACTAGGCGAAGACACGTTTCACAAATGTTTTTGCACCGATCTGATAAAAAACGCGCAAGCAAACGCTTTGATAGGCTTCTATTATTACCAAATTGGTATTATTCCGGCTGGTCTAAAATACCTGTGTTCTGCTTCCCAGTTGGCTCGAGACTTGTTACTCTTGTAGGCGACCATCTATTCATTGGATGTGTTATGAAACTGATCAACTACGACAGGAAACACCAGCAACTCTATAGAAAATGGCTTAGTAATGAGCCCTCAACGGAGGATCGCAACATTCTCATGCTCCATATAGCATGTTTGAGTTTAGAAAGGTGAGGGTCTTTTTGCTAGGTATACGTTGCACTGGATTTCTACTCATTATAACACAGTGAAGTTAGTCAAACGATGCTTGGTGGTTGGTAAGGTTCTGGGGTTAGAAGGCGCTTCGGAATGGGGAAATTGTAACTTACCTATGTACAAGCAATGCATCTAAGTGCGTGACATTGACCACTCTGTCATATGTATGGTGGTGCCATACATATTCACATAATTAGACCACTATATCATTACGACTTATTATAGCAGGCATGTAACTTGCGCCTTTTCTGCGATAGGACATGATCCTCACGACACTAGGTACTGGTTTTGTTGCGGCCGCAGCATGGTCCAACGGCATAAATGAACCCAATCCGGTGGCGTATTGGGTTATATCTGATTGTGAGGTGACTACTGGCAAGTAGCTACACCCCGCAGTGTTAGTTCCAGGGTGTCTCATCATCGTCAGTTCTACCATTTGCACCGCATATGTCCAGTTTTTATCAAGACTTCGATGCCCCTGATTTATCCATCCATATGGTACACTGGATAGACCCCAAATCTCAATAAGCTCAGCCGATCCAAGTATAGTCGCTGCCAGTGAATCCCCTCAAGTGATTCAGGATAGAATCTCCCAGTACGTCTGCTCCAGTCACAGGACCCAAGGTACACTGCTAATCATATAGAATCCGAGAGCCTATTAATGATAAGGGCAACCAATCCCGTGAAGCATTTAACAATCTCCAGCAACGCGTTAATCAGCTCAAAAAAGAACTGAATAAGCTAGGACAACGCATTGCCAAATCGCAAGACGTGCTAAACACCATAAAACTACCAAACTGACCTAAAGCTCTCGAATTTAGAGCTTTGTAAGAGCCCACGCCGGTTACTTCTTTTCTACCATGCCTCCCGGGACCTTGAAGGAGCAATTCCTCCAGAATCTCCTACCCTTTGTCTTTGACGTTGCAATTGGCATCGTCGGCCTCTTTTTACTCTGCACACATGATGCTATACGTTGGCCGTGGGCTTTGACGGTTATAATCGACAATACTATGCACTACCTTCTCTCGGCTGCGAAGCTGTTCCCAACAATCCTCCTAGGCCTGCTTGTTTTTGGTTTCTCCATTGTTTTCGGCCTCCTCCCCGCCCTAGTATTTAATGCCATCTACGAAGTGGTGTGTCTCTGTGAGCGACTTTATCGGGGCATGTAGCTAGTAAGTCCACAATCATATGCTACCTTTATTAATCCTTTTGCCTTCTATAGCTTTGTCTATCTTGATCTCCGGTAGTCTAGTGCTGCCTCAGACTAACCTCCTCTTAGGCAGAGGTTGTTCTCTAAACCCCCCTAGCAGGGGTAGTTGCGTTCAGGTGTGATGTAGCTCGTCTGGCGGTAACCCATCGATGGGGTTCCAGGGGGGTTTCATAGATATGGCAGCACGTTATGTCCAGGGGGCGGATAGGTATGGCTAATAACAAATACATTTAGTGAGCAACTTAGGAAGCGAGACGAGTATTTCTTATAGTATTGATGTAATTCGTTCGACGGATAGTCTCCTGTAGTATTGCGCTCAAACCACACACTGGGGTTTTAGCATAACTGAATACAAAGATTTTCATCACCGTGATCATGAGGTCAAAATCAGCTATGTAGACCCTATACCGATTGTGGGATAGGTATGAAGACGCCGGAAAGGTGATGGCGAGCGGATCCAGTCCTGCGCACACCGTATCAGCTATACAGATCGCTCCAGGCGGCATACCGCTGGACTGCTGAACAAAATCCCGGTGATAGGGGTTCCAAAGGTTCATGCTCCCCGATAAGGAAACGTCCTGTGATATAAAAAGTCTTGCTGTTCTTTTCGGCGATTCTTCTTCTTCGTCGTCTTTCTCTCACCTATTTTAATCCAAGCTGAGTTTTTAAAAATACCTCTGCGCATCGACTACTCAAGTACTATTTGGGCTTGTACAAATAAAGACTTTTAACATGGCCGATCATTATATCAAAGAAGTCCTCAAAGCATCCGATAAAGATGCGGAAGAATACGTCAAAGCATCCTCAGCCGCCTCAGCCGAACTGGGCTATACGTTGCAACGTAGCTTAGTGAAGCTGGCCGTCCGGGGGTTCGACGTGCCTCGTAAGGAATTCGTTTCTTTCTATTACTTGTGCTAATTCATCAAGGTCCGACCTCGCATCCTCTAAAGCACACAGTCGAAGAATGGTGTTCCGCTCTCAGGAAACATGGCTACACAGGGATGTTAGATGAAGAGGTGACTGAATGGATTGGACCATTTCGAGGTTAAATAATGCCAACGATAAGGAGGTTAAGGGCGCCGGGTGATTCGCTACATAGTCCTGTCATTTCTCTTTCTCATTAACTCACCAACTAAAATAAGCTGCCAAACAAGCAAATCCCACTATAGCTGTAGGTAGAAAGAACTTCATCGAGAAACCAAGGAGTAGATTCGATAGCAGATTTACGCATTGCTTTGCTTCCCGCTGCTTGTCAGCATCAGTTGATTATGAAAATCTCTTTTCAGGCTGCTAAAGGGACGCCTTACTTGGCTAAAAAGTATGATGCTTGTTTCCTCGACGGATATAGACAGGTAGCATTGGCATGCTAGTAACGACTATTCTGCAGGAATGTATCTATATACAAGGTATCTTTTGTTTGAAAGATTAATTGCCGCAATGTTTTCTCTGCTACTTTGCACAAGGCCTGGGTATTATCTGCACACCTAATACACTACATTGGCAATGGGACTGGCTTGTCATCGATGGCCTCCGCGCTTCATACCACCTTAGTCTGGCTGCATAGTCATTTGCAGTACTCCACTTGGGCTTTGCGATTTTTGGTTCCGCCATCCTACTCGGCGTGCTTCCCGCACTAGTACTCATCACCATTGCCCAGGCAGTGTCCCGATAGAGACTACTTTGCTAGTTGTTGTGTTCACTGGTTAGTCGCCTTGTTTGTAGTAGCAGGAATAGGTGCATAGACTACGACACAAAGGAAATTTGCGCATGACGGGTATTATTGGTCTGCTAGTGGGGGGGAGGGTTGTTCAGTCAGTTGCTTGATTATTTGTTATTCTGTAGGGATATATGTACAATGTATCTTATGTTGTTAGATACACTCAGCTCTATCCTTAATTACTACTTATAGCCCTCGCGCCATTTTTTTTATGTATCTCTGCTAGGTAAAGCACTGCGTTTCTGCAGCCTTCTTCCTGTATGCAGGTGTTAGATATACGGGGTGTGCTTATGTAAGGCAGTAAGCCTGCGCTACATGTTTATATCCACTCCGGAGTAGAGAGGAAAATTCCTCAATTAACTATAACTATACAGCCAACTGGTTATACATTTTTACGGGCTATCGAGTATACCACGCATAGAACTAAGGTTCGTCACAAGATAGCAGTAAGGTGAAAGAATGCCATTTTTTAAATGGTTTAACTAAAGGTGAACAACCAAACAATCCTATAGCCCTTATATCTTTCCTCTCCTCTTCCCCCCCCTGCAGTGCTATCCCTCTGAGCCTGGGACTCACAATACCTGGTAGGCCGGCGGCAGGTCTTGGCCTAGATCAATCAAGTCTAGAAATGTATTAGAAAGGGGCCAAATAAGTGATGTTTAAATGAAGGTGTACCAAACGGGACTTTTAAAAGGAGGGCGCTCTAAATTTTCCAGAACACAATCTGTAGTCTGTTATTATACATGAAAATAATGAAAAAGAAAAGTACAAGGGAGATCGTACAGCAATGTTCTCGAGCCTTTTCTACTCAGATGGATCTTCATATTCAGTACATTTGGCACAGGCATCATGTCCGCAATGTGTACAGAACTCATTATTCTTTGCGCCCGTATTCATAAATGTACATGAACAGCATTGCCAGTGAGTAGTCGCCATGTTGCGTCCGATATAGGCGCGTGGAAGGTAGAATGGTAATTATGTCGTGAGTGAAAAGGAGTTGTCGATGAGGCAGACGAGACGAAGTAGAAGGGTTGGAATGAAGGCATACTTTATACTTTACAATCACGAGTATCGTTTTTCTGCCTTCTCAGACCACCTTCGAGTCCCATCCTCGCTTCTTTAAATTGTTGGATATTTCCGCGGGAACGACACCGCCTCTCTATAATTATAAAAGCGGGTATGATCTATGTTATCTCGAGTGGAAGATTATCGAAAAGGGCACGCATCAGGACCTAATCTTACAACAAGATAAATATTCCGGTCTTTGGTTTTAACAAACTTCTATAAAATGATGTTTAGCCCAGCGCAGTAGATATGATAAGTGGTAGCAGAACTGAGAGCTTGACGAGCAAGTCCTGGGCTGCGTATCAGAGACCTATGTATATAGACATACAACGGATACTCTATTTCAGCCAGCATCAATGGGGATCAGGAGGACAATTACCGTAGGAAGAGAACCCCTATCATCAATCCCCCCTGTACGCCTTTGGAGGCTGGGCTGCATAGTTCTCTTCATTATGCCGAGAAATCAGCGATCATGTACACAGTGCAACTAGAAAAGGATAGTAGTTAGGAGACGAGTAAGGCCATGTATGAGAAGGACTGAGAACTATCCTCTAGGCGGAAACACCGGCAGCATCTGCGTGGTATGCTACCTTGCGATTGGCTCTCTCTAGATAACGGTCCACCTGAAAGAAGCAAATCGCTAATGCTCTGTATTGTAGTCAGGGGAGGAAGGAACAAGGTCAGGCTTAAAGAGCACCAGGGGGTACAACGAGGCTTCCACCAGCGTGGAGCAATGTAAAGTAAGTAAGTTCGTAGCTTGTGTCCAACATCTCGGTTGCCAACACTAGACCAGATCCCACCGCACCTAATGCAACTATCCCTGCTAGGTGTGCCTCGTATATCATATAAGCTATCCATACCCAGAAACCGTCTTTCTGGGCCAGTTCCCCTGGCGTATGATCCCGGACAGGCATATGTCGTGGAACCCCCCCAGCCATACGCAGTGCTATGAAAGCGTTTGTTACCACAGGTGCCAACTACGTATTCTAGACAGTAAAGGAGCATGGGAGAATTTGAGCTGATAGATAAGGACCCGATCGATTCATTAAGACCATGATAAAACAGAACACACTTGCACTATCAACTCCTGCGTGACTTATAGTGACTTGTTCAGAAGCCTCGCGTGGTAGTAGCAGTCTCCAGATGCAAGGGACTTGGTTGCCTACTCTACTTGGTGGGTCGTTTGGAATGCTTTATTAGCTTGGATTCATGTTAGCCTAGGCCGCAAAAGCCTCCAGTCGTGTGACGCTTCTATACTTATGTAACCTAAACCTTTGATAAAACACATAGGCCTGGCTCAAATTCTCACAGCTAAAGTTAAGTCCCTCGAGTTAATGTGTACCTAGAGAACACCTATTCTTTATTATTGGACTTGTAGGAAGCTAAGTTCATGGTGACGTGTATGCCCTTTTTTCCAGGTTTATTCCAGCTCCGCAATACTATCAACGATGGAACGTGGTTCATTTGGTTGCCTTGCCCTAACCTGGAGAATATCCCGGTCGACACAGATCACTGGCTTGGCGGCTAAAACATAGCCATGTGGTTCGTTCCGGCCATCACAGTACCCGTTTAACTAGTTTGGAGCGCAATCCTCATCACCGAAAAGTTTTGCAGGCTGTCCAGGTGGTTCGCACACCACACCTGCGGTTCTTTGGCTGCCTTATTATGCATTCTCTCCGGCTGCATCTAGGTCCGGTATGAGACCAAGGGACCGTTTAATATAAAGCGATGCATCCCTCAGGTTTGCTGATACTTTGATCGTCCGGCTTTACTGAATTTCGCCAGTGTCTCTGGCTTCAATACGACTCTTCAAAGCTTGAATACCTTTTGTTCCGTTATATTGCAGGCTACACACGGGCAAATGCGACATTGAACGCTCATCCATCCATTATCGACTGTTTCTTTAATATTGTCTCATCACAATCGTGTTTTTTCTGTTTATTACACCGCAGCCACATGCCCGCAGCAGCAGTTTTGTCCTCTATTTTTATCATTTCTATTGTCATTTTCAATAGCCAGAGCTTATACAGTCCTATTTGCCCTTTTATACTATTTTGTTTAAATCATCTTTCCAACTTTGAGAGACCATGCCAGATCCTAAGGAATCAGATATTTCGGCTTCGTTCATCAGTCACTTGCGGCAGTCTTCGCGCATCTCATGCCCCATGCCGGGCTGCGACGATGCCTATCCTGCCATTGACGAGAGGATTCGAAATCACTTTGAGTCGAAACACCATGAGTATATACAAGATAAAGATGTTGCTACTCTTATACGGGATGTAAAAACGGGGCGGTATGTACTCACTCTCCACCCTTCCGGACTATCGTATGTCACTAATATATGTATTCTTCAAAAGCGTGCCTGGTACCCAGAGTGGTGGGCCGACAGAAGAGCCAAGAGGCGATGGTCTCTTTGGATTTTTAAGGACAGAAGATAACGCTGACTTAAGCTCTAAGAGGCGGAAATCTTCTGTTACTTCTTCAACCTTACAGGCCAGAACTCAGTCAACCAGTCCGCCAAGGCGATCCCGAGCTCGTCAACAAGTCGCGACCTCCCCTGACCCTGATTTTCCTCTCGGGGACCCTCAACAAGGTAAATTTTGGGGTCCGGAGGGAGCCTCTTCATCCTCGCCTTATAAGACAAAACCAGGCTCATCCAAACCGCTGAAAGTGGAAGCTTCCGAAGAAGATGGTGAAGAAGCACTTCGACTGATCAAGCAGCCCGAGACTCGCCCTATTAGCCAGGAACAACTCGTGGCTGAGGTCAAAGGAATTTATGCCGGACTCATAATGGTTGAGTCTAAATGTATCGAGGTCGATATTGCTCAGTTTAAAAACACTGACACTGAACTAAATAATGAGCAATGGCAAGCATTAATTGCTCTGCATCGTACCTTGTTACATGAACATCATGATTTCTTTCTGGCCTCACAGCATCCTTCTGCGAGTCCGGCTTTAAAACGATTAGCTTCGAAATATTCGATGCCGGCACGAATGTGGCGACACGGAATACATAGCTTCCTTGAACTGTTGCGGCACCGTCTGCCGGGGTCTCTCGAGCATATGCTAACTTTTATTTACCTGGCATATTCTATGGTGGCTCTTCTATACGAGACCGTGCCGGCTTTTGAAGATACATGGATCGAATGTTTAGGCGACTTGGGAAGATATAGGTAATATTTACAGATCTGTTTATCTTTTTAATCCTCTAACTTTTTCTACATAGAATGGCAGTCGAAGACGAGGATATTCGAGATCGAGAAGTCTGGACGTCGGTCTCCCGGTATTGGTATTCCAAGGCTTCTGATAAAGCACCAACTACAGGGCGCCTCTACCACCACCTTGCCATTCTCGCGCGACCCAATCCGCTTCAGCAGCTATTCTATTACACGAAGTCCCTTTGCGTCCCTATCCCCTTCAGCTCGACTAAAGAGTCCATTATGACACTCTTTAACCCGATCCTCGGTGTTGGTAATAATCAACACAACCACCTGACTCCTATCGATGCGGCATTCGTTAAGACTCATGGTCTCTTGTTCAGCCATAACGAGCCAGACAGCTTCCGCCCAGTTGCGAGCGACTTCTTAGGAGCATTAGATAATCATATCGGCCAAATCGCAAAGGGCTGGAGGGAAGCAGGCTACTATATTGCGATCGCTAACTGCTGTGCCTTGTTGTCATACGGGGCAGAAGATAATATCATCATGAGAGCGATTCAAAACCAAGGGGATGAGAAACAGGACACCGGTGTGAAGTCTGGAGTTGACGCTTTGAAACCCTCGAAGGGTTTTGAAAAGGCTCTTTACCTGACCATGGGAACACATGAAGTCGTCTTCAAAAGGTGGGGTGACGTCAACGTGTTACCATATACCCACGTTGTCATGGTATTCATGTTGTACCTCATCCGTCTTCCCAATGCTTTGCAGCATGTCGAGCATCTATTTCCATGGAAGTTGCTGTCATTAATGCTCAACGGACTGCTTGATTCGTATGACAGTTATGAGCGCATCTGCAGCGATGAGTTCCCAAGAGAGAGCAATGATCCTCCTCGTCCCATGCCGGAGGACTTTGCCCTCAAGGGCCTTCTGTTCATCGACCACTACTTCCCTTCGGACTGGTTCACCAATGATAAGATCGACGATGATGAGAAGTACTTCGAGATGGCCGCGATGACGGACATCAGGAAGGAGAGAATATTGTGGCTAAGCTACAGGATCGCTCAATCTGGTATAGGTCTAACCTACAACGAAGAAACGAATACGTTTGGGGTATTACCGCAGTATGAAAAGGAGATGGGTGCGATTTCAAGGAATGCTCACGGCATGAGCATTTCAGACGCGGCAGGAGGTGCAATGGATATCAATGAGGCACAGGCAAAAGTGCTTTAATCATTGAAATAAGCTATCGGCTGAACTATATTGCCGTTAGCCTTTCCCGGAGATCAATAGCCTCCTTAGTGATCCCTAGCTCACGTCACCTAGATAACTCTCCCGACTCCTCAATGCAGACCATTTCTCACTGTTGACCAAGCTCTATGGAACCTGTAGACAGATTTCTAATTCGAACATTGTACAAAGCACGCCCTTCAAGCAACGAGGCAAGCACAATTGCCCATACGTTTAGCGCTCCCCATAAGACGTACCGCATTCGTATATGGAAAAAGGCGAGCAGGAAGAGGTGGGCGATGAGAAGTATGCACATTCCGGCAACCGTTCCTAGGCGGTACACTCCGATAGTGGTACTTCTTCTCTTGTAAATACTGAATACTCCTAGCATGGCCATCCAACTAGCAGCGAGTAAAGACGCCACGGCGATAATTATCAGACCTCGAGACGGTATCCGGTTCGTGATCGAGTCATAAACCAGAAATGAGACGCCGACTATTTCCAGCAGTATAATAACACTGGACAACAAAATCCCGCCGATGCGCAACTGTTTGGTAAGGGACTCGAATGCTTCATATGCAAGTCTTCTTGTGATATCACCACACAGGAGCGTCTATTCCTACCCTTAGCTCAAAAGCCACAAAATGAGACCTGGTCAACGTACCATGGTATATGTTGTCGAGATGCTGTTAGCAGCGGTAATAGCCTCTCGACTTACGAGGTTCTTGGTAAATAAAGCGTCGAAAAGAATAGTAAACACAAAAAAGGTTAACGAAAAAATGGCCAAAAGCTGATAAGTTTGACTTGCTCTTAGCAATCCTGTAAAGTAAAACCTTAAAGTTAATAAGATAATAAAAAAGGTTAACCAGGCGGCATAAAGCCACGTTAATATCAAGATGACAGCCATAATGGTTAAGGATAGCAATCAACATAGTAATGTAAACTTGTCTGGGCATGCTCGTAATTTTATACCTGCTTAGTGATGCTTTCTACGGGTCCAAACACAAAGCCCAAGGCTGCCCTAAGGACTGGAGCTACATATATCCGTCCCATAAATGCGGAGAATAGTAGTTGTTTGGGCTGAAATCTGCTCACGACGCCCTCGATCCCTTATTTTTACAGTCTTCCATGTTTTTAACAGACATAGGCAAATTCCTCGCTTAAAAGGGTCTACCCTTCGATCCGTGATCTAACATAATGGCTGTGAAACCTACGGTCCGGCCACCAAGAGGCCGTCTACCGGCTTGCTTCCATCGGTCATGCCTTGTAGGGATTATTGCCTCTTGAACCTGGAATCCACATGTCGATCCCAAGGCGAAATAGAGGGTATTCTGCCTTACTGATCGAATCCAAGTATGACTTAAGCCCTACCGCTCGATAATCTGTAGCCCCTGGTAGGAGGCCTTAGAAGAGAGTTAGTGAGGGTAACGAGATTTGACGAGGACCATGACAGAGTTTTAACTGCCCTGATCTCAAGTATAAAAGAGGTTACAATTCTATCACTTCGCTATCACACCTCTTTTCTTTATATTTGCTTTGAAACCATTATATAAATAGTTTCAAGTCCCTCACTTCTGGTAATATTAGGAATAGGAAACAAAACATGAACCTATTTCATCTTTTCCACTCCGCGATGCCCTGGCGGGCTAACACGCTCGACATGGTAGAAGAGGGGCAAGCCTCGAGAAATCACGTACAAACACCGCTCCAGCATGCCACAGATACGCCCCAGAACCTTCAGGCCTCACCTGACCACAACAACCAAAAGGGGCAGTTCACGCTCGAGAACCAGGTCCGGCGAACTCTCTTCGGGGGTTGGATCAATGTCTTGCTGCTGGCTGCTCCCGCCGGTATCGTAATTTGGGCCCTCAAGGTCCCCGGCCCTGCCGTTTTCATTGTCAATTTTATTGCCATTATCCCTCTCGCTGCTATGATTAGCTACGCAACAGAGCAGATCGCGCTTCGTACAGGGGATGTTGGGTGGATTAATCAATGCGACTTTCGGGTAAGCCTCCTTTGTTGTCCTGTCTTTTTTTCGTCTGCAACGAGGTAGTTTTATACGTTTCAGTCTGGAACTCTGACCGATATATATATGACTTAGCAATGCCGTCGAGCTTATCATTGCCGTCATTGCCCTTACGGAAAATCGAATCACCGTTGTGCAAACCTCGCTTGTCGGCAGCATTTTATCTAACTTGCTTCTCGTCCTAGGCTTCTGTTTCTTCTTCGGTGGTATAAATCGCCTAGAACAGCATCTCAACACAACGGTAGCACAGACCGCGACCAGCCTGTTAGCTCTATCTATAGCAAGCTTAATTCTGCCTGCCATCTTTTCTTACAAGACTCCACTGCCATCACATACGATATCCCAACTGTCACGTGGTATAGCTATCATCTTGCTGCTGGTCTACTTGTCCTACCTGTTTTTTCAGATCAAAACGCACCGCGCAGTCTTCGACGACAAAAGCATCGAGCGCGCCACTCAAGATATATTTGAGGGGCAGCCGCGTGTTTCTGAAGATGGAGCGACTTCGGAAATTATCGACTCTACCAGCGCCGCTCTGGACGTTGAGACGGGCCAAACAAGTAGGCGGGGCCTATCCTTGGATAGGTCAGGGCCCGAGGAGCCCGAGCTGCACTTCTTGGTCGCTTTGGGTACCCTGATACTATGTACCGTCATTGTTGCACTCTGTGCCGAGGGTCTAGTCAGCGGCATAGAGCCCATCTCATCCGTCGTCAGCGAAGAGTTCATCGGTCTTATTTTAATCCCCATCGTCGGAAATGCGTGCGAGCATGCAACAGCCGTCACTGCCGCGATCAAAAACAAAATAAATCTAGCTGTTAGCATCGCCATTGGGTCCTCGATACAGGTGTCGCTTTTCTTGATCCCTCTACTCATTATTATTGGTTGGGGGATAGGGAGTCAGGAAATCACGCTTGCCTTTGACACTTTCCAGGTCATCGTCTTTTTCATCGCTGTTCTTCTTAACTACTCAATTAGTGATGGGAAAAGCCACTGGCTAAAAGGTGTCGAGCTCGTCAGTCTCTACGTAATCATTGCCGTCTGCGCATTCTGTAAGTCTGGACAATCGCAACGAAAAGAAATGTCAAACGCTAATACAAAATAGATTGTCCTAGTCGCTAGAGTCTCACGAGCAATGGCGACCAACTTGTTCATGAATTTCGACCACAATCATGTTACGCTGTAATAAGTGGCCACAACTTGTTTATATACACACAAACACGTCTCCCAAGTTTATATTGAACCTGGGGAATCTAGACATCAGCCAAGCATACCTTATTGCGATAGTTCCCGAGGTTTTGTTTCGGGGTATATAATCTAACAATATTTTAAGTAAGATCTATTAATCTGCTAGTACTAGTGGATCATTCTGGCCGTCGCGAAGGATTTGCCTCATCCGTGAATATAGCTTGTCATTTACCTGTTGCCACCTTCTGCCGTTAGGAAACACTACCCTTCGCAGCTCGTTAACCCAAGGGATTAAGGGCCGGTAGTATGATGCGAAACTTCTTTCTGCAATCTTAAGAAAATTCCCCTCTTCATCAATTACCCCTTTCTTAAGTGTAGCTAATTTCGTTGTGCCCGCATCGTTCCACTCGTCAAACTCAGAAACTACTCGGGCCAGGCCGTCTCCGTTGTAATGGATGCAAATCCAGAAGAGAACCCAAAAGAATGACTCAAGGTCATCCATAAAGGTATGGTCTTCACCCATGAGGATACCGATCGCCATAAAGGCTCTCGTACCTGTAATTCCTTTGGCACCTGATGCCTCTATTCGATCAATCCTAATTGCAAGGTCTAGGTCAATCAAAAACGAAGATACACAAGACTCCTTTTTACCTTCGTTTATCATAAGATTGTTAATCGAGATATCTCTATGAAGGAGGCCAGCCTTATATAGAGATTCATGTCCTTGAATGCATCCCTCTAGTGCACCGAGCAAGGTAGCTCGGGAACTTGCCTTGTAGATGGGCTCCCCGTAATCACAGAGAACAATGCGTCGGTGTATTCGATTAGGAAGGGGTTCGTTATCGTGCTTTGTCGGAGACGCAGAACCAGAACGGGACCGTTTGCCGGGTGGGAGAAGGGCACCAATCTGGCTGGATGATCGCTTCGAGCCGGTAGAGCTATTACGCGATATAGCTTCTACGGTCCGGTCCCGCAAGTTCCGTGCGCGCCCGGTTTGATAGTTGCTTGCTCTCGTGATATCCAGTCCTCTCCGAACATTGTCCCGAATGTCGTCATCTTTTGCCTGTGTACGTACTGTCTCGTGGTGATAATGCCGCGCCACGTGTGTTACCTCTTGAAGCGTCGCTTGCTGCAGCAGGTCGCCTTCCTCGTCGCGTTCCGGGAACTGCCACGAATCCTTGATAACAAACGGGTTGGACTTGTCTCCTTCCAAGTATGCTTTCCAGCAGATGGTCGCACGGCCTACTATGCTATGCGCCGATCTGATGACTTTGTCTAGAATAAGACGTTCCGTCTTTGTGTCCTGTTGGATCTCGATATATTGCCAACGGTTTGACTTCATGATCGTAGGGTCGAAGCCGAGGGCCGCGTCGTCCATCCAAAGGAAACCAAGAATCGTCGATACGAAACGCTGTCCGTCTTTGTTGATGTTGAACTTTTCCGATGCAATTCCTCCAAGCCGGTCGAATTCCCAGAGGCGCATCCAATCTCCACACAGAGTAAAGGCCAGGACATAGCGTCGCGTGGGCTGAGCAGTAAAGACCTCCTTCACATATCTTGCTATGTCGAGGTGGGCCTTGGATGCTGTATCTTCGTTCGGGTTGCTCTTTAGCTCACCAGGTACCAGGATATGTGACCAATGGTACTTTGCGGCTCGGTCGGCTTTTGGGTCGTCGACAAGACCCACGTCCAGCTTACGTTTCGCGATCGAGCCTTCGAGTGGCGTGTCGGGCTGTGCCAATGGCCTCCGTGTTATTGTCGGTCTGTGCTCTTGCGCCCATTGCAGAAAGCGTTCGACAACGTCGGCAAGCCATGCAAGAACGCTGTCTTGCTTGGCATCGTCTGGCCATCCGGTCCAGCCTTGTCGAAAAAGAGGCTGCGTCCCTTGCATGCACTTCTGGAAGATCTCTTCGGACGCCGTCTCGAGTCCTGGGATGCCACCCCAAAAAGCTTCGTAGAAATTCGGAACATCGACGTACATAACGCCCAGTTCATCACTAAGTAACTTGTCCATCTGATCGCGCTTCTCGGAAGAATTTACGACACTGCTTGTGGTAAGGCGCCATGGTGTCTGTAAGAAAGAAGAGATGGCTTTTCGGGGAGGTGTAGACTCGGTGACAGCGTGGTAGACTTGTTCCCAGATTTCAATATCGGGACTATGGGCGAGGACGGCACGCAGAAGAGGTTTGATTCGGTTAGGGGGGACGGTATTAGAAGCGAGTGCCGGAATAAGTTTCGAGATATCTTGAAGCAAGTTGTCATAGCTCGTTTGGGAAGGCAGACGGCGGGAAGCTGGGTGATTGAGGAATGCAGAAAACAGCGCAAGCCCGCATTTTTGAAGATCTAAATTCGTATTAAAACAGGCCGGGAAGAGTTGTGATTTCGTATTTACCTTCGTGGCTAGCTGCATCAAGGTCGTCAGGCCCTCTTGCGATTTCGTTGAATGATGTGCGCGCCGCATCGAGATGTGCACTAAGAGGATGGGCCTGAATAATCGCCACCTGATCTTGATCCATTATTTATCATCAGAGCATCGTGACAAGGCGGTGTGGTGCGTTCGGCGATGGTGATTACTAGGGAGGAAGGTGGACGAGACGCGTCGCGCAGTTGGATGGGCGCCATTCAGGCCATTCCTTACTTTTGACTGTTGGCGCCCAATAGGCACACAGACCGATCGGAAGTACTTCGGAATTTACCCCTTTTGTCCCTCTATTGTCTAGGCGGGGCAAGTGTTCATTCTCGGCCAACCACATAAAAGACCCACAGGGGTAAGTCAAGCCCCTTAGTTCTCCAAAGCTACCCGGGAGGTGTGCACTTTCACCATGCATAGTCGAAATCATTAGTTATAGTAACTTTTGAAGTGTGGCTAAGGTTATCGAAAGCCTTAATATCTTTATAATCCACGCTTTTTATTGGATTACAAGTTAACTGCCCCTTTATTAATCTTTATCTCGTAAACCAAGCGGACAGCATAACCTTTTTTAAGTTTTAAATAGTCTCGGTTTTACATATATATTCAAGTAATAGTTTATTTAAATAGTATACACTGTGGCATTGTTACTAAAACCCTAGCTTCATGCATCTCCAAATCAGCCTAGGTGACAATTGCCAGCCTGAATGGCATATCCGTTGGCCGCCGATGCAAGGATTTGCATGGCTGAAGGTACGTAGTTGGTCTCAACCCTGTTGGCTGATCCTTTGCAAGGGACGGACTGTTCCGTAAAGCCAGACGATAGTACATGGAACACCGGGCGTCCGTTGGGCATAGTCGATAACCTGTGTGTCTAATCTAAAGTAGCCAGCGCTTATACGATCCCTGGAAGGGACATAGTACGTAGCCCGGCCGCGTAGATCATCCAGATCCGCTTATTTTCAGCCATACTTAGCGGCCGTGCTTCAAGTATAAATACCAGTAGTCCTCATAGGCATTTAATTTTAAGCACCAAGACTACCACCTTTTCCGCCCACGGATGACTGTTTACTAATGGCTGAATCGGCACCTGTATTTCCTTATCCTAGTGTGGAATACGATGAGGCGCGAGCAGAAATGCCTAGGTACGCCGTCATACCAAGTCTCCCGTTTGTGGCTAACTGGAAAAGATCCTCAAATCAGGGACAAAGAGCTGAGATTGCCCAGCAAAGTACCATTCTCCAAGGGCTTACAATGCTTGAGACCAATACAAACCTAAGCGACAAAACGCCGCACGAGGGTCTTACCGACATAGGTTCCCTTGGACATCATGATGGTCATGGTCAAGACGAGTTCCCTATCGCAACGGTTAGTTGTGATTTTTAGCTGATATTGTACAGAACTGATATTTTTTAGCTCTGGGCCCAAGTTTGGGAGAAGAAACAAAGTGGACCGCCTTCTGGCAGTCCCACGGTTATGAATAGTCCAACACGATATGAGGAATACCTCCAACAGGAGGTGCAACCGGATGCTTCAGATTTAATAGACACCGTCTGTAAAGAACCCAGTTCCAGGGTAGGAGTTGGACGACACTTGAGGGGAGGGAGAGGAAGGAGCAATAGGCATAGGCAGGCCCTGAGACGGTCAGAGAGGATTAAAGCTCGCAGAAAAAAGAGCACCAAAGACCCTAAATCATGCTGAAAATTAATCGGCTATGTGTAGCATATGCCATCTCTGTTATATTTGCTTAGACGCTCTGTGCTTGTCCCTGGGATTTTACTCCGGAAGAACTGATTTAGATTTTTGAAACCGCCGGCGACATCGAAATGCCTAATATTTTATTTTTATTTTCTCTTTACATCAAGGTTCACTGCACTTCATTTAATTTCCAAACAAAGAAAACAAATTTAGTTATAACTAGGTCCTGTTCTTTTGCTTGTTGTGTTATACTTGCTCCGCCGATTTTAAAACGGCCATGGAATCTTACTATCCATAAAGTCCTGCAATAGGCCTAACGTCGTGCTTTGAACATAAAACTGTGAACATAATAGGTCATGGCCATCAAATATACCGCTGAGCTCTAAACTCGGCTGATGGGATATCGCTCTCATTCGAGATAAACAGGACGCCCAAGTTCCTTTAGTGAGAGTTATGTTGGACAGATGCATTCTACACAAGGCCGGAGTAGAATATAGAGACACTAGTGACTCTTCTTGAACAACACATCCTTGGAGGTAGAGAGCCTGCAATTCTGGTAGTGGATTTGGAAGAAAAACCAGCCTTGGGCGCGCAGGGCAGTTCACTTCCAGGACTCTCAGGCTAGCGTGACCCGGTATCAAGAGTGGCGTGTTGCTCGGGGCAAGTGGCCCCCCAACAAGAGACTTGATCCGAAGAGTCGTGATGGTTGTGGGGATGGGACATTCGAGTAGCACCGCCTGCGGGGTTTTCCCACGAATGTCCAGTGTGTGAACGCGGGGTCTTTTATGAAGCGAATGGATGACGCATCGTACCATGCGGTTCATTGCTGTGTTGAACGTGGGCGAGGTCCAGGGGTTGGGCCCCGGCACTCGGCCCCAAGGTTGCAAAGTCTCGATAGTCACGGTGAGAAGATTGGGCAGCCTGCCAAGGATTTCCGCGACGATTTCTAAGTCGGAATGATATCTCCTTTCATCGTCCCGAGATAAAAATTCTTGGTATTCTTGTAATACAGCAGAAGAAGCCAAGCTGCCGGGAGCGGAAAGGCCCGAGTGCGGCACCTTTTCACGGAGAAGCAGGGGGTGGGTTTGCCATTCACCGTGAGAAAAAATAGGCCATTTACTATGATAGATCGTAAGGGCTCGTGTATACACCGCAGGGATGGTCGTCAAAAATTGATTGAAGTTTTGTAAACAAGTCACGGTGTTTAACACCCGCAGCTGACGGGCCATCACAGGGAGACCGGTCTCAGCGCAACGGCGGCTTGCTAGTCGGAATCGGCCTAAATCGCCTGTTGGCAAAGAGGCCGTAATGTTGATCATAATCTCATCCGGTATTGTCTCCATTGTAGCAATATACTTGCGAGAAGGGTAAGGAAAGAACAAATGATTTCCTAATAATTTAGTAGTAATAGATCTATTTTGTATAAATAGATTAAGGGTCCTTAAGCGGTAGTGCTAACATGATTTATTTACTTGAATTCATTCCGGTTATTACACTTTTAACTAATTCTTTTTGCTGAAAAAAGCGTTTATCCCTTACGTTGCTTATTAGGCGTTAAGGCTGTCAATTAAGGGATAGCAACCAACTTGATGACAAAGTACGGTGATGAGGGCCTGCATCATGCTGCCGGCCCCACTGGGGGGATTGGTGGAATTGCTGCAGGCGAAATAGATTGCTTGTATTAGCCTCGCTAT